>CAIGRP010050389.1:0-14717 GCA_903798385.1 Fraxinus cuspidata
TCCTTCAGGGATAAACATTAATTTAAATTCTTCGAAACATGTTCTACTTTTGAAGCACGTTATATTTTACTATTGCTTTTTCATGAACAATATGTCAATATTCTTCTGAAATATTGAAAAATATAATTTATGCTCTTCAAGAGCAAGTAATATTCTTCTGGAATATTAATTATAATGTTGTGCTACTTCGGAGTAATAATATGATAAGTATAATATGCATGAACCACACAAGATTAATTAATTTTACCAAACGCATATAATTAAAAGAAAAATTGACTACGGAACAGTAGCCGTAGATATCGCAGAATTATATAAAAAAAAAATATTAGACATAATCATTACAAAAATTCTACTTTTTCAATAATTATTAATTAATTATGCATGGTTAGCTGTGTAACTAATGTAACATACATAATTACTGGAAAGAATTATGAGTGATGTGAATTAAAGGAAACGTAATGATTGTATATGATTTACTCCTTGGATACAGTGAATTGTGAAATCAAAATCCATTGTCAAGAATTGATTTTTGGGCGCCGTGAACACAGTGGCCGACGTAGTGAATTGCTGATAACGTGGTACGCTTTTATATATATATATATAAAGAATTCACATGTTACCAAATTAATTTTGGTACACGTGATAGATGGTTATAATTTTAAAAAAATTACTACGTTCTCTAAACTTTAAAGAATTAAGTTTTCGTGCTGATAACGCGTTGTGAAAAGAGAGAAAAAGAGAAGAGAAAATAAAAGTCAATAGACTTGTGTGTATTATAATGAGAATCAAAGCCCTATATTTATAGGGAATGAATAGGGATACACATGATAATAATATCTAGGGCTGTAGGGGTACAATTGTCATTAATCAATAACTTACAATTTACAACACATTCTAATTTATTAAAATACTCCCACAAATATTATACATTTCAAGTCCTAGGCATAATCTCCCAAAAGAATATACCATATTAATATCACAAGGGGACAATCAAATTCTTCATGATATAGATATCACACTCTTAAAATTTTGTCATATTTGATCTTTTCACATTAATTTCCACAAATGCATTCTGTTAATCAAGCAATTAAGCCACTGCTTTTCATGAGCCCACAGTCACTTAAGGTACATAATTAATATTAACCCTCGTCAAAATCCGAGTGCACGACGATGTCTGATAGTCGACCCTATAAAAAATGTCATTATTCGATCGTCATAAATTATATATAAAAAAAAAAATTGTAAGCTAATTATTAGAAATGGTGTAGGTGAGAAGTACGTTCTCTTTATGAAGCTATGTTTTACTTTCAAACTTGAACTACTATCCAAAAATTTGAAGCGGGATATATTTTAATTAGAATCACATGATGACTAAAATAATTGAATAGATTTCATCTTTGAGGACTTAATTGTACAACTATAGAATGAAAGGTATATAACCAGTTTATATATTTTCGAATGTTGGAGATTAAATTACATTGAAACAATAAGTCCTTGTTTGATAATCACTATTTGACAAATATAAAGTTTTGAATACTGAATTTTTGAGGAATGCATGGTTAAAAAATAGAAAAAAAAAAATTGGATTTATGTACATAATTTTTATTGTGTGAATGTATGATTGAAAATGAGTATGTAGAAGAAAGAGTTTTGGAATAATAAATGTCAAACAGTGACTAAATTAGAGTCACATTGACATCGACACAATTTTCCAATTTTCCAACCAAACCAATAAGACGGACATGGAATCTAGGAAGCTAGTAGGAAGCTAGTGCATTACTTTATCAAGACAATTTTGAAATATCAAATTGATAGAAACTTTATGCTGAAAATAGTAGAAGTTGAAACCCAAAAAACACGAATTCTACCAAAATTACAATAGACAAACATTGAAAGACATGGATAAAGAAAGAATCGACATTTTCAATGAAAAGCCAAAGTCCAAACAAGATAAAGAGTACCCTCAAAATTTAATGAGATTTAAACAGATCCTTGCGGGATCATACTATTCTGCATGTGAAATATTATCTTGTTTTGTTAAATCTATCATGTGGTCCCTTTTTATTTCAAAATTAGATGATATCCCCAAAAAAAAAAAAAATCCCCATTTGGGCTCCATTTTTTCAAAAATATATTTTTCCAAAACTCATTTTCAACTTTACATTCTCTCATGAAATAACGTTACAGATCAACTAAAAAATTTTCTTTATTTTTTGATCATATATTCTAAAAAAATCTCTATTCCAAAACATATTTTTCCCAAAATCTTATTTTAATGGAACTCAAATATCAATATAAGATTTACAAGAAAAAACTGAAAGTAAGTAAGAGTTTTACTATTTATCTCCAATCCATCGCTCTTACTTGGTACCATTTTAAATATAGTTCGACAATAAGTCTCTAATAAAGGAAGCATCCAAATTACCATTTATTATATCGTGGCCATTATGGTCACGAATCATTTCACCAATCCAAGTTAATTGGGAAGCAAAATCTAGTTTCACAAAATTGGAGCAGAATATATATATATATATATTCTGAATTTGATTATGCAAGTATAATTAAATGCTAGAGCCTAACTTTCTGCAAGAAGATGCATGGTGCAATTTTTGTGAAAATAATAGACTTTTGTCCTTTACGATTGGCATTTTTGTAGAAATAAACAAAACATTATTGAGCAATACAGTTAATATTTGTTTTAGTCATTACGAAAAAAGAAAGATGTGGAAAGTAAATATTTTTATATCCAAGAAATCAAGGTTGTTCGATCGGTACAAACAATTTTCGGCCCACAGATTTGAGACTTACAAATCAAAAGGAAAAAAAGCTTGAAAAGACAACCTTCGTACTTATTGACACTTGTTACATTGTCATTCTCTTGTTGAATGGGGAATTAAAATATTTAATTTTTATTCAAGTCAAAATAAATAATTAATTTTATTTACTTATTTCATGGAGTCCACAATTTTAGAGCCACACATTTCGTCAAATTTTACCAAATTCTACTAAAATTTTAATTTTATGCTACGTCAATTAGCAGGAGCTAAATATAAATGACGTATATTTATCCGTATATATTTATATATAATTTTTTGAAACTCTTTTACAAAAATAAATATATAATTTTATGAAACTCTCTTGCAAAAAAAAAAAAAAATTCTTCGGGAGTCAAGAATTTTGAATTCGTATAATAAGACTTATCTGACTGAAGATATTCCAGGATGTTAAATAACCATTTTCATCTAAAAGTTTAAAGAAACCAAAATTCTCACCTAGTCATTATATTTTTTTTTCCCTCAAAAGTTGGGCAAGTTGAATTCATATAAATAGATGATAATGCATTTGTGGTCATATAAATGTTTACTAATTTAGTATATTTTTATAATTGTGCAACTTTACAAACTTTGATATATATCATGTTAATAATTTTACATGTAAACAAATTTGTAATTTATTGCGTCTCATTTACTACTAGAAATTAATCAAAAACCAATATAACTAGGAAATGAATGGATCAGTATTTGAATTGGTGTGGAATAGCACAGCAATAAAAAATTTCCTCTACTAACATGATGAGGGAATCTTACTTATGGTTCTTTGATACAAGGAGAACTTATAGTTTTTTTACCACATTAGCAATGGAAAATTTTGTCCATCGGGGGCACGAGATTAATTTAATCCATAGCATGGCTTTAGTTTCACTAGCTAGTACATATCACAAGGTATACAGAAACATTAATATTTGATCATATTTGTTTTAAGTTTAAAAATTGAGCTCATCCTAGTTCACTATGTGGCAACATGGAGATGATTGAAGGTCTTTGTATAGAAGAGCGTTGATACTTATGTTAGTTTGATCTGGATAAAAAAATAGGTTTTTAATATATTTTGATAAAAGTTGATGGAATACGTGATTGAAAAACTGTCCTGTGAAATGTGTAGTTAAAATTTATTGTTTATTTCGACTTAAATTTTAATCAAATTTTTTAAGTGAAACAAGCAAGGGCCTAATAAAATGGTGACATAAATAGTGTACAAAACAACAAAGGTTACCGCGAATGCAAATATCATGTATCAATGGTTGGAGAAATTATTGCGTATTTAAAAAAGAGGTGATGAGAGTGATTGATTAAGAAACAAAGTCACGTGAAGAGCTCCTATAGTATTGAGAATCTTATCTTGAGATAATTGAGTTTGACGTAGAAATTTCTAAAGTAATACTCTTGGTTTGGTGGGATTAAAATCAAAATTTAATAGATTTTGATTAAAAAAAAGGATAAAATGCATCGTTGAAATGGATTCAATAAAATATATGGTTAAAATTAATTATTGATTTTAATTTAAATTATAATCTTGTTTTTAATCCCCACGTAATAGGACCTGGCCTATGCTTGACCCTATTTTTTCAAAAATATATTTTCAACCACACATTTTTGCATAAAGTAATATTACACAAAAATCGAAATTTTTTTCTTAATTTTTAACCATACATTCTAAAAAATCAATATTTTAAAACTCATTTTCCTCCAAATTTTTATTAAAATGGAGCCCGAACAAGTGCATAATACCTGTTTACATCATTTAATGTACCTATGAACACCTCTCAAATATTGACTTAAAGGATCAAATGACCTAAACTTCGTTTTGGAATTTATGTTATGGTCCTTCTCAATCACAAAAGGATGATCAGTTAGTTCATAATCAATTTACGAGTACACAAATTGCATTGCCTTGCGTACAACACAAGTAATTCAACAATCCATCCAATACAAATTATATAAATTTTCACAAATTAAAATTCAGAGAATTGATTCTCTATACGCAATTGAGTTTTTGAACTTCTCAGATTTGACTAGCATTTGAATAACTAACGAATCATGAAAATATTGTTTTTTGAAATTTGAAGTCCCTTGTTAATAAACGAAGAATATCACATTTCTTGTTTAGCAAGATACCACAAGGAAATAGAATATGACGAATAGACAATATAGAAATGAATCATGCTACAATGTTAGAATGGTTGGCATAATATCTCGTAAAAATTTATTATTAGACTTTAAAACAAAATCATCTCTCACTGCTTATGACATTATTTTTCTAGCAAAGTGGTTTAACCCTATATAAATTGCCAAAAATTATTTCATATTAGCAAACCTCGTAGGGTATACAAGTTATGACGTACAACGTGGAAACACCGCCGCGAGGAAAAATCAAACTTCTTCTAAATTTACATATCTAAACCCAATTTCTCATCTCGAGTTCGGGTTCCGCTTCAAGTAAGCGCCCTAAAAAATAATCTTTCATAAATAAAGAAAAAAAAAATTGAAAAATACAGAAGCAAAAGCAGCTTCATGCATATCCTCATCTAAGCATTGAGGTAAGAGACTCAAAAACATCTTCTTCACAAGGAATGGTGAGTCCCATGTCATGATCAAACCCGAATTCTTCTTCTGCACGTTGGAGAAGAATCTGAAATTCAGGTCTTGTCAAGAACGAGATCGGAACTATATATCTAGTTCTGTTTTGTCCAACGTATACTGCAAAGTGACCTTTTGGCACGTCGAGAGGAAGCCCTTCTTCGTCGTACGCTTGTTTCTTCCCCAAGCTCGAGCACCGCTTTAAAATCTGTTTTAGAACTGCTGTTTGTGACAGCTTGTTTGATTTTCTGATAGCCATTTTTGGAGAAGAAAGCTGAGAAGAAATGAAGGGGTGATCAAAGTTTTTCGTTTGGAGTTAAAAAAAAAAAGTGAGTTTTGAATGGTGTGGTGGGAATGAATAAGGGTGCAAAAGGGGTATATAAAGTGGGAATTTAGGGGTTGGAAGGGGGGGGGGGGGGGGGGGGGGTGGCGAACTAGGGGATCTGGCAGCAATTCCCCTTTGATAATTTTGGATAGAGAGTTACTGTGGGTTTAGACTCCCAAAAGTAACAGAGGCGCTCAAAGATTTTCTTGGGTAGCTATATGCCANTTTTTTTTTTAGTTTTCTGGATATGTTTTGTTTTTCTTTTTGTTATAATAGAGAAACTCCAATATTGTTATTTAGAGGTTTGTGAACAACTTTCTCTAAAAGAATTTTTCCATGCTTCGATTAATAAGGTTTTGCATGTCTGTGAATTCACATATAAGGGGAAAAAATATATGAAGCTAGACTTCGATTAAACTCAATGGTTGGTCAAGTGGTTGAGAAGTCAATTCGATCAAGGGTCGAGTGGCGGAGTGGAAGTATCGTTTTTATAGAAAACGAATTTTAATAGGTGTAAAATGGACAACTTTGAGAGAAAAAATCATAGGAGGTATTTTTTTTATTTGATCTTTAAAAAAATCCTAAAAAATTCCCCATTATTTACATTGTTTCCCAGGAATGGATTTACCATTTATCAACTTATCTGCAGGAGCTTAAATTTTACGTTTATTTTATATTATGCTTGTAGTGATGAGGTTTGCACAACATATTTGTACATTATAGAATTAAAAGATGTATCCGAAACATTTGTTTATTAATTTACTTATTCTTATTTAGTCCATTAAAATACATTTTATTGATCAAAACAAGGTATCGATTTCCAATATTACCCTTTATTTATTTTTTCAAAAAAAAAAAAGAAAAAAAAAAAAAAACAAGTAGTAGTACACTTAAAATGCTTTGCATAACGTTTTTCAGTTTATTCATTTACATTGAGTAAAGTGTTTGGCGTAGACTTGTGCTAAGCCCATTTCACACTTATAAGAAATAATGACTNAAAAAAAAAAAAAAACAAGTAGTAGTACACTTAAAATGCTTTGCATAACGTTTTTCAGTTTATTCATTTACATTGAGTAAAGTGTTTGGCGTAGACTTGTGCTAAGCCCATTTCACACTTATAAGAAATAATGACTAAGGATTCTGAATTCCGAAGACTTTGATGAGAATGTAGACCTTTAAAAAGGGATTCAACCTAAAAATTATACCCATTTGAAGTTGTTCAACGTTAATGCGTAGTTTAATTAGTTTGGTACGGCGAATCATATGGTACTAATTGTGCAAAACATCCTTCCATCCATTTTCATCCAAATCCCTCGTTAAGTGAATGCGTGAAGTAATTTTTTTTAAAAATGGAAGGGTATTTTTGACTTATAACATTTTCTTACCTCCTCAATCTTCTTCTCCAATTTTTTCCCTCCCCAATCATCTTCTTCCTCAAGTTCGAAACCAACCAATATTGGGCAACCCAGTCCTCAGGCTTTAGTGTGTATTCCTTGCTAATTTGAAATTCCAACTCATGGACGCCATAATGACTGTTAATACGGAGAACTTCAGGTCTGACTAAGTAGGTGACATATGTGGCTTGTTTTTAGATGTCCAAATTTGTTTATCTGGAGCAGTCAGCATTCACCCGTTAAAAAAAATAACTGCAAACAAGCACATTCAGACTGGTGCCTGTTTGGCTTCAATGGACCATGAGTTTCATAAATTGTTTGAAAATTCACAAAATCAATTTTGGGTTGTCAACAGGTGTAACTGGATCAGTTATCTTGAGGAGTGGGCACTTTCTCTTAGCTTTTATGCCTTAATGTATCCCCAGATCTCTATTTAGCTGTTGATCTCTTAGGACCTTTTCCAGCCTGTTGGATTGGCAAAGACGTGCATTTTCAGTCCTTCCCCTCGTGAATTCTTTAGTGCAGTCGTTCAAACCCAAAGCTTCAAGCTTTCAATACAGATTCCTCTTGAGTGCAGTCGCTCAATACGAAATGACCTAAGAGCTCGAGAAAGAAGACGAGGGAGGAGGGTGAAGGAAAGAAGACGGGGAAGGTAAAAAAAATGTTATAAGACAAGAATACCCTTTCATTTTGGAAAAAAAAATGACTCCACGCATTCACTTAATGAGGGATTTGGATGAAAATAAATGAAAGGATGTTTTGCGCAATCAAACGTGTAATTACAGGGAAAAATATCAAAAAGTGGAATGTAAGGGTGTTTTGCGTAATAACGATGAAAGGTAGGAACATTTTGTGCTATTTACCTTTAAATAAAGGCATGTTCTTCTTGTACCATACACTATTCATAGGCATGTGACGCATGTCTACTTATTTACATCCGTAATAAAGGACTTTTGATTGTGGTCCTTACGTTGCCAACCTAACAAAATGACCAAATACGAGAAGTCGTAATCAAGAAATAAATTTGAATGTGCTATGAAAATTTGAATTTACAATGAATGTTTATTTCGTGTTGAGTAGAGTTTGTTGTGGAAATTCTCAATTCATGGATTGAAGGGCTGAATTTGATAGGGTATCTTTAAAAAATTTTAATATTGTTTATCTATTGGTGCACCTAAGGTTCCGAGGTTACACATAGCTACCATAAAGTTCAAACGTAGTTAACTCTTAAGTACACTAATGTATAGTGAATTTTGGTTGGATGGGCGCATCATGCATGCATAGTATGCATTAGTGTTCACATGGTGGTTTTCCATCCGTTATTTATAGATTTTGTAATATATTGTCTCTAGAGTTTGGTTAGAAGTTGTTGATTAGAAACCTTAATTGTATTTAATCGAGATAAATCAATTAGCAAAAAATAAATAAAAAATAAAGACATGAATTATAGAAGTTCGTCTCAATTTGAAAATGTCATATTCTGTTGATATAGTAATTCATTATGATGAAAAAGAAGTTTGCAATATAAAATTGAACACCTAACTTCTCTTTTATGATGGTAATCTAAAAGTCTAATGATGGCTCCTTATTTATAAGACAAATTAGGATAAAAACGAAATTTACAAGGACAAAAGGTTATAAGATGACATTTACAATTATGCAAAATCATAAACTGCCCTTAATGAAATTTTGGTCTGAGAGATCCGTCCTCATAACCCCAGTAAAGGGATTTCTTGCCCCTTTCCAAGTACTCGATCCGCTTACAGATTTTGCGAAACGACAATAATTTGATTCTACGATTTAAAAATCTCTCACTTGAAGACTAATTCACCATTAGTAGCTCCTTTACAAAAGTAACAATTCCTCAATCCTCAAAAGAGAAGTCTAAATGAAGTTCCATATATACAACTTTAGTTTCTCGATCGGAATAGTCTTCGTCAACATGTTAGCCGAATTCTGACTCTTGAATATTCTCAAGTGTTAAGCTTTTATCCTCCAAAGTTGATATGATGAAATGACAATGAACATGTATGTGTTTTGTCCTTGCAAGATAAATAGGATTCTTTGCTAAGTGAATAGCACTCTAACTATCACAATGTGATACACTCTTCCCATAGTTGTGACCCAATTCGTTCAAAAAAGACTTCAACCACATCATCTCTTTGCTAGTTTCAGTCACAGAAAAATATTCACCTTAGTAGTGGAAAGAATAATTATCTTCTGCAGTTTAAACAATCAACT
Source organism: Fraxinus cuspidata (assembly GCA_903798385.1). Taxonomy (NCBI): domain Eukaryota; kingdom Viridiplantae; phylum Streptophyta; class Magnoliopsida; order Lamiales; family Oleaceae; genus Fraxinus; species Fraxinus cuspidata. Next base: position 9,378 of record CAIGRP010050389.1, read on the forward strand.
AACTTTGTACCCAAAGTGTATACATACCAAGTGGTACTCTTCATGTTATCAATATCTCTTACCATATTAGCATCTTCATGGCCCTGGAATCCCAAGCTTGATTATCTAAAATATAAGACTGAATCTGTAGTCCCTTTCTAGTACCTCATAATCCACTTCACTGCCTCCTAATGTTGTTTACCCGCATTGCTCATATATTTACTCACAACTCCCAACACATGCCCTATATCCAATCTTGTACACACCATTATATACATAAAATTACCAATAGCAGAGACATAAAGTACCATAACCATGTAGGCTCGCTATTTCTCTATAGATGGTGACTACTTATTTGATTACCTGAAGTGGTTAACCAAAAGAGTACTTATTGGTTTTGCATCATCTATCGTAAACCTGCTTAGCACCTTCCTCATATACTCATGTAATAGTTTGAAGACGTCACTGTCCCTAAAAATTATCATGCAAGGATTTGTTTTGCAACACCCAAATCCTTTATTGCAAACTCATGTGATAACTCGTTTTACAACTTGTCTATTTCTTATTTGAAAGCACTTGTATTCAACATATAGCAACAAAATAAAAAGGGAGTTACCATGTTTCTTTATACAACAACAATGATTTCCGTAACACCTTTTGAATCCTTTACTACCCATATAAACTATCAAGCTTCTTATACCACTGTCTTGAAGCTTGTTTAAAATCATACAAGTTCTTTTAAAGTCTGCACACTATTTTTTCCTTTCATGTACTTTGAAATTTAATGGCTGCATTATGTAAATTTCTTCTTCTAAATCACCATGAAGAGAGGCTGTATTTACATATAACTGCTCTGGGTGCAAGTTTTCCTTCTCCACTATTCCAAATACTGTTATAATTGCTGAAGCAGTTTTCGCTTGTCTTTTTGCCCCCTTCTTTCTCATGGACGTTGTAATTGTAGTTAATTTAACCACGTGAGAGAAATTTCAGTGTAATCAATGCATTCTTTCTATGGAAATCCCTTTACAATTAGTCTTACTTTATATTGCTTGTTATCATCATGTTCTTCTTTTAACCGATAATTCATTTCACTTTATGAGTTTTCCATATAGACTCATTTAACGTCCTCAAACTGACATCACCAATGTCGATAATATTCATAGGTTCTTCATCATTAAAATATCTTTTCATAATTCCCAACATAGTTCTTAATTGTCTCACAATGTGCAGTGATGAAAAGAAGCTCCTAAATCCATCATTCAAGAATCAATATGACTGTCAACTGATAAGTGTAAAGCATCTTGTATCTCTCTAGTCACAAATTTTGCACTATTATTATTATTCTTTTTATCCATTTTTTTCGGTGCTCTGCAATTCTTTTTCATGTGATCAATCCTTCCACAATTCCAGCACTCCACGTTCTTTCCAGACCTAAACTTGCTTCTACAATTCATCTACTTTCCGTTATTTCCTTAATTGGAATTTGTTTCGAAACTCCTACCCATATTTTCGACATTTAGGCAAATTCGATATGAGACTTCTCCAGAATCTCTTCTACAGACTTCCTCAGCAAGAATAGTGTTGTGAACATCATTGAATTTCATTTTCGCATAGCCTATAGAGTTACTGGTCAAAGCACTCATAGGCTCCCAACTATTCGATAGTGATGCTAATAGGGTTACAGCACATACCTTATTATCAAATTTAATCTGAGCTGAGACAAACTAATTGATAATTGAATTCAATTTATTGAGATGTTGTACTGTTGGAGCACCTTCAATCCTTTTAGAATTAAATTATTCTTTCATTAGATGTACATTATTACACGCAGATGAATTCTCATACATATCGAACAATACCATTATCAAATCTGTCGTGATTTTCTCAATCGCCACGTTAACAGTGTTAACCATATAACACCGAATGCCTGATGATCAAGGAGTTTCCACTCATCGTCCTTCATTCCTTGTGGCTTCACATTTAGAAGGGGCTAGCTCAATTTTTTTACTATACAAATAATCCTCAATCTGCATCCCCCAAAAGCGTAAAATACATACTATCAAATTTATAGATCAAAAGTGATGTTCCTTCTTTGTCAGCCATTGATCTCAATTATAAAAAAATCCAAAAGCTCTAATACCAATTATTTAGAATTAGAAACTCTAATTCTATTCTATTGAGAACAATCAATTAGAAGAAATAAATAAAGACAAACATGATTTATAGAGGTTAACATTGATGTGTGAATCAGACATTTTCCGTCAATTGTAGTAAATTACTATAATTAAAAATAAGTTTACAAGAGAAAATAGCACACTTATCTTCTCTAAACTCTCATTCTCTCTTTTATTATGTCAATTTAAAAGTTTAATGACGACTCCTTATTTATAAGATAAATTGAGAAAAAAAAATCAAAATTTACACGGACTCAAATTCTTTAAGATGAAATTTACAAGGAAACAAATTCCTAATCCGCCCTTAATGAAATTTTGATTTTGAAACTCCTCCCCCCACACTCCTCGAGAGGCTCTGTGAAGCGGTAATGATTAGACTCCACAACTTAATATATGCTTGCCATAATGATATAAATTGGCACATGACTAAGGTGGTTCGACCAACAAGTTGAAAACTAATTTGATTTAAAGGCCAAAAAAAAAAAAGACCACTTATCGAGAAATCATTAAGAAAGCTAGATAATTTAAAAATCTAAAATCATTTAGCCTAGACCTAGTGCATTAAAATGGTGCAATTTTATGTCAACTTATTCAGTCATCTCCAACTCAAAATAAAATAAAATAAATTTACTTTGTTTCCTTATTTTTTAATTTTCAACAACAAATTTATTTCAAAAATTATTTAATTATGTATTCTACAACTATGAAAGTTACTCAATTAAAAATTACATTTAATTAACAAAAATATTGTATTTATAACAAAATTAAAAAGAAAAAAAAAAGAAAAAGCATTACACTTTGTATCATATATAAGAAAATATTACATTTAAAATCACGATATAAAAAATACGTAGAATATAAAAATAATAATAAAATTATATAATAGGAATTAAATTTTATTGTAGTATACGGTGAAGGACAAATGAAAAATAATTAAAATTGTATATATAACAACATTGAACTTTGTTTCGACATTGTTCACTCACTGAAAATTTTAAGTTCGAATGGAGCATCATTGTAACACGAAAATTCATTACGTCATTTTGAAGTTGAATGGGATACCTTAAAGTCCCATACAAGTACACTATCAATTTCATACGGTTTTGTCCCCTTCGTTGTGTCCATTTCAATTTCAATCCGCATCATTACACAAAAGTTGCATATCTTCAAGTAATTTAGTGAACTTGGAAATATTAGTAAAGTCAAAATACAAAGAATCCCAACTGGAAGTAAGAGCAGAATTTCTTGAAATTGAGATGGAAATTGGTAGTGGGGTATGAATTGCCCTATTCTTAAAGGCATCCCATGTTCTGTGAAGGAAATTTGTTTCAGAGTTATGAGATTATAGTGACATAAATAGCAGGGGGTGTTCTACTAATTGTCAAGTTTGAATGGTTGTCTTAAAGAAAATCTCATAAAAACTTCTAGTTGGAGAGATTTTGACGTTTTTTTTATAATCGTGGATATTTGGGACAGCTTGCGGGCACTTCGATTAATCCCATTGAGCCCTAAAATTTACGGTCATATACTCACATCAATGCCTGAGATTTTGACTTAACTGGTTATTTATTTATTTTTATTTTTTTAAGAACGAGCCTCATTGTAATTCAGATTTCAAGACGCATTCCTTTTAATACTCTTCACATCACCTTCTTTCTCACATTTTACCCTACACACATTTTAATTAAAATTGTATATATAACAACATTGAACTTTGTTTCGACATTGTTCACTCACTGAAAATTTTAAGTTCGAATGGAGCATCATTGTAACACGAAAATTCATTACGTCATTTTGAAGTTGAATGGGATACCTTAAAGTCCCATACAAGTACACTATCAATTTCATACGGTTTTGTCCCCTTCGTTTTGTCCATTTCAATTTCAATCCGCATCATTACACAAAAGTTGCATATCTTCAAGTAATTTAGTGAACTTGGAAATATTAGTAAAGTCAAAATACAAAGAATCCCAACTGGAAGTAAGAGCAAAATTTCTTGAAATTGAGATGGAAATTGGTAGTGGGGTATGAATTGCCCTATTCTTAAAGGCATCCCATGTTCTGTGAAGGAAATTTGTTTCAGAATTATGAGAATAGTGACATAAATAGCAGGGGGTGTCCTACTAATTGTCAAGTTTGAATGGTTGTCTTAAAGAAAATCTCATAAAAAAGTTCTAGTTGGAGAGATTTTGACTTAACTGATTATTTATTTATTGTTATTTTTATTTTTATTTTTTTAAGAAGGAGCCTCTTTGTAATTCAGATTTCAAAGACGCATTCCTTTAATATTCTTCACATCGTCTTCTTTCTCACATTTTACCCTACATACATTTTAATCCCTTTCTTTATTGTGCTTTTTTCCTCCTGGCTCTTGCTCTAGGGGAATCTCAAGTTGAATAACAATGAATAAATATACTCATATAATACTTTTTTTTAAAAATAAAATTGACCTTTTAAAATGAAATCTTAATTCATAAATAATATTAGAGTTCATCATACTAAAATGAGCAATTCAATCTGACTAAATTAAAACAATCATAGGGATTCCAAAATTGTTTTCGAACGAGATACCATCACACATTGAATAATAATAATGAAATAGGTACACAACATATAAAGACTTGTGTTATTTCCTAACTCTATAAAAGAGGCAGATTTATTTTACACGTGTTGAATTTTCCTGTCATCAACCAAAACGACGTCATTTTTTACTTTACCTTAATCTAGCTTCTCTTACTTCTTCCCGTATTCTCTGGTTTTGCACTTCTGTACACATACAGATTGTAACTGCTTTCCTTTATCTGAGTTTGTCTTATCAGCACACGGCTACGGCTAGCCGTGTGCTTGCTGTGTCTCACATCTTCGTGAGAAACGGAGACAACGCGGTGTCTCCGTGTTTTATGGGGAGACATCGTATCTCTGTGAGGCACGGAGATGCGCCGTGTCTCCGTGCCTCACGGAGATACAGTGTCTCCAGTGTGTCTCCGTTTCTCGAAATTCTTTTCCCAACTGTATATCTCCAAAAATTAAAAAAACAGGTTGTGACGGAAGCACGGGCTATGTCTCACATCTCCGTGAGAAATGGAGGCAGACAACGTGTCTCCGTCCTTCACGAAATGGAGGCAGACAACGTGTCTCCGTGAGAAATGGAGGCAGACAACGTGCAACATGAACCAATAATTCATTG
>CAIGRP010050397.1:0-14498 GCA_903798385.1 Fraxinus cuspidata
TAAATCACTTTATGGATTAAAGCAGGCTCCTAAAAAATGGCATGAAAAATTTGACACAGTAATGATGTCAAATGGCTTCAAAATCAATGAGTGTGACAAATGTGTGTATGTCAAGAGCACTCAAAATGGATATGTCATGGTATGTCTATACGTAGATGACATGTCGATTACGAGTAACAATGATACCATAATTTAAGCTACTAAACAGATGTTAAGTTTGAAATGAAGGACTTGGAGGTCATCGATGTTATATTAAGAATTATAATTCTTAGAACATCTAATGGTTTCATATTATCTCAATCACTCTACATTAAGAAAATTCTCAATAAGTTTACGAAATATGAAAACACCTATAGATGCCAGTATGCATCTTGTTTATAACACTGGTGATAGTAAGTCTCAATTCCAATATTCTCCTAATATTGGCCGTTTAATGTATGTCTTGAATTTCACTCGACCCGATATTGCTTATTCTATTAGTATGCTCAATCGATATATGAGTAATCTGAGCACTTGAGGGAAATTTTTAGAGTTTTAGGATATTTAAAACATTCCAAAAACTTTGGACTGCATCATTCGAGATATCCAACAGTACTTGAAGGATATTGTGATGGAAATTGAATATCAGATAGTAAAAACTCCAAATCGACAAGTGGATATGTAGTAACACTTAGAGGTGCTACAATATTATGTAAAGCTTCAAAACAAACATGTATAGCTAAATCAACGATGAAATCCTAATTCATTGCAATAGATAAAACTAGGGAAGAAGATGAATGGCTATGAAACTTTCTAAAGGATATTTCATGTTGAGTAAAACTTGTGCCTATTATATGTATCCATTACGATAGTTAATCGACAATTGGAAGGGCACATAATGCTATGTATAACGGTAAATCTCGACATAGACATTGTAGACATAATACTGTTAGATAATTGCTTTCTACTAGAATTATCTTTGTAGATTATGTAAAATCAAAAAAGAATATTGTGAATTTTCTAACTAAAAGTTTGACGAGAGAGCAGGTCGAAAGTTCATCGGAGAGGATGGGGTTAAAATCAATAAAATAATCAAGAGTTTTCATGGTGACAACCAAACCTAGTTGATTGGAGATCCCAAGATTTAGGTTCAATGAGACAATCGAACTGTGAACTAGTATGCACTAGGGAGATTTTTTACTCCTACCCATTCCTATGATGAATCATTTCCAAACTCTCGTGAAAAAGGTTAATTTATGCTTTTAATGATTTCTATATCTTTATTTGTTCAAGTAGAGTATCGTAGAATACTCTTTGTGAAGATTACCTATGTGGGTGAGAAGGGGATGTTTCTACGAGAGTTATGTGAGGATAAATTCTCTAAAAAACACTCTTGAATCAGGACATGTCCAAGGCCAAAATAGACACAAACGTGAAAACCAATTGTGCTCGAAAGGAACTGTGTGACTTCTATTGTCTAGGTTTTACACGAACAACTAACTGTTTAAATCATCTTGCTACTAATTGGCTAAGTAAATCTGATAGATTTTACTAGGGAAAGTTCAAAGCCTTTGGCCACTCATCCTCATGCAGTTTTTCTTCATTTATACTTCGAAAAATATATTAGATGTTGTTTTTTGGAAAACGCCAACATATTTCATTCATGTGGGGGATTGTTAGAAATGGTTTTCAATTAGTGATATAGGTCAAATTTATACTCCATTTTCAGTAGGACCCGTACTCCATTTTAACGGGGCCAAGCATATTTACGTTTTACTCTCCGAGTTGATTAACGTGATATATTTATTTATCGAAAACCATTTAGAGTTGAATAAAATATTTGATGTAAAAGTAACCCACTTGTAACTATAAACTAGTGAAGAATTTGATTTAATTGAAAATTGCAGCACTTATCCTACATAGGAAAGTTAGGAAATTTTAGTGTAGTTTATATAGTAGAAGTTCGGCAATTAGGCTTGGGCCCCAGGGATAACATTAGTCTTTGGAAGGGGAGACATATATCCTATTGGATTCAATTCTAAGCCAACATGGGCATGATGCTCGTCATTCATCCGATCGGCCTGGGTGGCATGGCACGAGTACAAGCCCGTGCCCATGCCCCATATCCGAGTCCAATCTGAAAAGTGTACAGATGCAGATGTGTCTTTGTCCTATATATATTTTTTGGACAAGATTTATTTAAATTTTAGGACCAAATTGTAATTAATCAAATTCTTGAGTACTTAATAAAATTATTTTAAACGGTATTTTATTCCGGGGTATTTTTTTTTTTGTTTGGGTCGACTGTTAACTGACTTAACAGGCGTCTATTAACTGATTTAATAGACGTAGTGTTTCAGTCTGAATAAAGTTGTCTTTGGGTTTGGAGGGTTGTTTGAAAGTAATGGCTGTTCTGAAAAGCTTGAAAGATGTTCGAATGGCCACGAATGAATCTATAAATAGTATGCCCTGCTGTCAGAATAATTACACAATTTTTATTGCAAACTTTCTTTGCTTTGAATCTCATTTTCTCTCTCATTATGATACTGTTTTGGAAGTGAAAACACTTCATTGAGTTTGTTGGAACTCTTGCAAATTGCTGCGTAGCTTCCGTAGGAAATCAAATTCGTTCTATTTTAATAGACGATTGCTAAACGTCTTTAGCACCTTTGAAGGCAGCAAATTCGTTTTATGGAAATACAGTGAAGTCAGTGGGCTCTAATTAACTTTCTGATCATGTTGATCATCTAGTTATGCAGTTCAAATTACATTATGATAATTTTGTCAATCTCCTATATTCAAATTGTTCAAAGGAGAAATTTATACTCCAAAAATAATAGAAAATGCTTCAATAGGCCGTTTTACTTCAATTAGAGCAAGATTTGGTTCAATTCTTTGAGCTGCCTCTAGAATTCACAACTAAGCATTGTCTGTCCCACCTAAATCTTGCACGAGTTATTTTAACAAAGAATCTGAACTCTTGGAACAGTATGTTGTAATATCAGTTAATTAGAATCCATGCGCGTAGAATTCAAGAATATACAAGATTTATAGATATTCTTCTTCACTATGATGAAAAAAAAAAGGTTTATTGGAAATAAATCACACTCTCATCTTCTCTAGCCTCTATTTTTCTCGTTTTGATGATTGTCAAGAAGTCTAAGTATGGTTCCTTATTTATAAGATAAATTAGGGCAAAATTAAATTTTAAAAAGACTCCAGGTTCATAGAATTTTAGAAAAATAATTAGGCTCTACAACTACAACTAAACAATATTTAAGATCAACGATGATCAAGCTCTACAACTTAACAATTTCCATAACCCCATTCTTGAGATTTATAGAGCAAGTTTGTATCAGATTTTCTACAATGAACATTGACATTTTTATTGTTTAGCAAAAATCAAAGTAAATGTCAGTATGTCACTATCAGGCTAGGTTAATACATACTTTCTTTCATTTTTCATCAGATTTGGAAGTTGGAAAGTCTTGAAAACATGTTAAACCCAATTTCATGGTAAATGACATTGAAGAAGATCAATGTAATTTGTCAATGGCAATATGGCCAATTGAAGAAGATTGACGTAATTATAGTTGTAGAAGGAAGACAGAAGATGTAACTGACATATATTACAGTACAATAAGTCACATGTGCACTGATTGTGAAATCACAAGGAACTATGCAATCAAACAGTAAAATATCATCCCCCATAAATTGTTGGAATAAAAGAGTTCAAGCTGGCGCATCGGCTGGGGACGACACGGCTCTGACAACTAAAATGGGATCTCCCACTTTGATAGTCTTTCCCTTTCCTTGAGAGAGTGAATCAGCACATATCAAATTCTGACCGAAATATACCTGAAAATTGTTCAAGTTCAAAAACACAAGTAGCTAGATACAAGAAGTAACATGAAAACTTTCAAGTTAATACTTACCTTCTTCTGTTGTTTCTTATTTGGAAATAAGAGTTCATCAGAACGGAATTTCCTGAGTGTCTCAGTAGGCTCAGGACCTGCTACTGTAGTTTCTTGATTGATTGTGGGTACCTAATCTAATGAGAAAATTCTTAGAAAATGATTATTATTGTAGCATTTCAAAGATTATGGTAAAAGTAGTGTGAATAAAGGAACTTGGCTAACTGCATAATATATAATCTGGACATTGTTATTGTAGCTTTCAGTTTTCTTCTTATCACAGCTTATTTCCAGTAGTCAAGACATGAGTGATTCAGAAAACCACGTCAGGTGCATGTTTCCTCGGTGGTGTTTGCCATGTAACTCGTTGGTTTAAACATACGGCAGAGAAGATCAGCATTACAGTTGGGCAATTCATACATAAAATTAATCTACCTTGACTATAAGAAAAATGAATTTATTCACTGTTATTCCAATATAATGCTACTACTTAAGGTGTGTACATTGTCAAAGAACAGAAGTATCTATGTTCCTAATCACTGAAAATCCACTTCGCTTTTCCTCAATATACAAGTAGTCCAAGCTCCATTTTCTAACTATTATCGGTGGTTATTGAAACATTAAAAAACCTTTTTCACAGGATCACAATTAGCCCTTTTGAAACTGATTTTCCCAACACTCAATTTCAACCATATTCTCAAAAAAAAAAAAAATAATAATAATAATAATAAATAAAAAAAATTCACATTCCCCATAGTACCCACTTTTTAACCCGACATTCTCCAAAAAAATAATTTTTCACATACTTCTAAAAAAATCAACTTAATAACGATTAAAATTTATACGTATCATTGAATTTCTTAGACAGCTGCCAAGTTTGACACTGTTGATCTAAATTTCGAGGATCATCACTCACGTTTCAGTTGGAAAGGTCAAGAATTGGTTTTTTCATTTTAGTCTCAGGCAGTGGCTACGGTTTATTCAACCGTAACAATGTAGAACATCTAATGCTTTGTCAATTTGAGGGCTGCCTGTGGGCTGTATTAGACTGCACGAGCTTGAAAACTAAATGACAGAAAAAGCTTTTAGCAGGGTGAGGTGAAAGAAGGAAATCTTTTACCTTACAACGATCACATAGTTTAACACCATGGAAAACTAAATTGCTTATCTTGATCTCGGTCCATAAATCCTCAGAAAATGGTTCACATCCATCGACTAGGATACTGCAGGAAATTTTTGTAGATAACTCATCTCAAGCAGTGTGCAAAGAATATGCCAAAAAAAAATAAGAAATACAATTCAGTGCATCCAGAAACATTATGATTGATAGGCTATATTACATGGACTCTTTAAAATATATTGAATCTCCCAATCCCAATCTTACCTTCTGCAGAAGTGAGGGATACGTTGTTAGGGTTTTCCATTAATTATTCCCTTAAAACAAAATTTCAAGTCTTTCGACTATTGTTAAGTAAGTTAACTTCATATATTAAAGCCCTATTACATTAAGATTCATTCAATGTATGTAATAGAGAAAAAAGGCTTTAGACATAAACCTTTGCAGGTCCGTGTATCCTTGAATGTCGAGATTCAATAACTCAGACATTTGACACAAAATAACACTAGATACCCATAGCTGAGTCCATGTAACACAGTTTACATGAAATAACATTCAGGTATAATCAGAAAAAATCTCAGCATGAACTTTTTTTTATCCTATGAGCAATAAAAAAGCTAAAAGTCTCAGGGAAGCTTTTGATACACTAATCCAAAAATTAGACAATGCATAGTAGTTGCTTTGCAATAAAATAATGAGATGAAGGTAGGCCGGATACTTGGGTCTGAAACGGTTAACTGGTATAGGCTCCTTGAGAAGAGCATTTAACGCATCCATTGATCCCTGTAAATAACATTGGTTAAGTAAATACAGTATACCACAAATTTTATTTAACTCAGTTATCAATTTGACTAACCTGAGATAGCAAGAGGAATGGATACCCGTCAGAAAACATAACTTTGTATCCACTGGCATAATCAGAGTTCACATCCCTAATTTCTGATGCTGTGTTGAAGAATAAAGGTCATGCTTGTCTGCAGGTCTATGTGCATCATAATAATACCATCCTACTGTAGTAATATTGAAGCTAATAAATTCTAGGATGGTATTTCAGAATCCTTACTATACATTAGTTGTTTTTGTGATTTAAATTCTAATATTTGACCTAATGTGTGTACAATTGAAGAATCAGAAATCTATAAAAGATTTTTTTGCATCGACAAATGAATACTTTTCCAGAAAATAAAACATAATAAGTTAATAACAGATTGAATTGCATTCAAAACGTAGAAAAAGTTCATAAATCACACATTAGATTGTCAGATAGATATGCACACGATTGTTTGTATATTCTATACCTTCATTAAAGCGCACAATCCTGCTTGGCTTGCCAAGATATTTGGAAAACCAGTTTGATGCATCAGCCCCTTCATCCAATGCAGAGCCACACCACTCCCACACTGAGACACCATCTGCTGTTTCAGATGGTATAGCTAATGGAATCTTCAGCATATCCATGCCAGGAGCCGTTATCACTATAGCAGAATGTAAATCACTCTGATTTATGAAGCTATGACTGAACAGCCGTCAGAGTATAAAGATTGTCCTAAAATTACAATTCACACTCGAATCTAGTATTCACACACACTTCTAGAGGTATGAAACAGAGCATAAACAAGAAAAAGGAGAGAACACAGAGCATACATAGTGTGAAATTAGAAAATAAATCAAAAGCTATTTTGATACCTAAATATGAATTATTATTCGGTTCCCAACCCTCTGAAAACGCCTCTTTTGGAAGTTCCACTTCAACTAGAGCAAGCTTTGGCTCAACTCTTTGAGTATATGCCCTGCCTTTAGAATTCACCACTAACCACTGCCGATCCCAGCGAAACCCTGTGAATGCATAGTAGAGACTCAGGAAAAATGTACTGAACCGTACAGAAAAGTATATACCACGGTTTTAAGAACAGTAACAGAATATACATACTTTCCAAGCTTTTTACTTTTCGATCAAACGGTGTAGAATTTGATTTAGTGAATTTCATTTTACTGTTAACAATCGCTCTTGGAAGAAATTTAAACGTAAGAAATGAAAGTTAGATGCCATACCAGTGGAAGAGATAGGTGCTTGAGAAAGAGTAATTCCACGGCAAGATTTGATCGGGTATATGAATATTGACGTGACCTTGGCGTTGGCGTTGGCGTTGGCGGCGGCGGCGGCGGCGGCTCCTCCCTTGAACTCTGCCATCTGTGTTGCCTGAAATGTCCAGCTTTCAAGTTTCCCTTCTCACACAGACTAATAGTGTTGCGAGTTATGACCTGTTTGGATTTGCTCAATAGTTGGAATGTAATATAATTTTGTCCTTTGTTGTGAGATTATTTTAAATTATAATTAATTGTTTAATCAATCAAAATTGAAATGAGGTGAATTACTAAGTACGAATTACTTCTAAAATAAATAATATTTTCTACTTAAAACTAAGAAATATGCTAACTTATCCAAAAAATTAAAAGTAGTTTTTGCTTATTCTTAACATAGCCAAACATATCTTACGTTACAAAGTAAATTTTCTTCCCAAAAACTTCCCCAACTCTGTATCTCAACATTTATTTCGTTCTAATCCTTAAGCATTTCTTATTCCCCATTTCAATGCTTTGAAACAAAAATCCAAAACAATGAGATGAAAAATAAATACGGTGGTTGAAATAAGTGGAAACAATTCAAAATCTATTAACTCTCTTCGCTTGGATTTGAACAATCATGACATAATCTAGATTTATATTTATAAAAAAATGATCATTATAATAAAATATTAATAAATTAATGTTCAATAAATTAATAATCGCACTTAAATTATAAACTTTTAAGTACAACTCGAGCCCTATGTATTGAATTAATATTGTCGCTAAATACGTAATATTTGGCCCTTATTTGATTCTCATTATCTTAAAAATATTTTTTTCTCTTTCTTATTTTATAATCACATTTTTCAATAAATTATTATTTTACGCATATTCAATTTTTTTTATTATTTAATCACATATTCTCCATCAAAACACTATTTCAAAATACATTTTCATCATAAAAATGGGGCTCAAACGGGATCTTTAATGACCCAAATTTAATGTACGTTTCAAGCCCCGAAAACTCCGACCTCGATTAAATTTCATCCGCACTGAACAATAATCCTGACTCCGCCCCTAAATATTTGCATATATTGTTGTTGCAATTTGTTATTTCCACGTTACATTCATTGGATGTCACACGTTTGAAAATATAATTGATGGCAATATTCTTCTTTCACTTGAAAAACCCAACAGATTTGTTGCAATGACAAACATGTTCATTGTTGTTCATGTATTAGAAATTACTTGTTAACTCTTTTTCTTTTCTCGAAAATTTCTTGTTCCAGTTTATGCGCCGAAGTTATATTTTTTGTGCATATTTATCTTCAGTTTTTAGAAAACTCGTGAATATGTCGTGCCGATGTTTGACATAATAGAAACTTGGTGTGCCACGTAAGGCACACTCAAGCACAACCAATGATTGAAATCTACTTGCCTTGGAGTGTGTGAGTTCTGCTCGAGCGTCCTTAATTTTTGATCCACAGTAAAAAATGCTTGAATCTGCCAGACTTGTAGGAACATTCTAGAAAGGTATGGAGTGCCATATTCAAGAATGATTCTCATTAAGAAAGTGGAGAAATTTGCATGACTTGTTAAGTTGTAACGACAACCTTGTTAGAATATTCCTTGTAAATATCTAGATGGAGTAGTCTTGAAGATTAATTTATACCATAAAACTAAATAGATCTCCACCGTCCATATGAAATATAGAACTATAAATAGGCCAATGGAGCATTATTAGTAGTTAAGCAAGTTGATATAAATCAAGAATGAGCTTGAGACTAAACTTGTACGAGCTACAACCAATGAATTTGAGAGGGATAAGTTTGAGTTTTAATGCGAAGAGTTTTACATTCTTTTGTTATATATATTGTCTATTATCCTTTTTCTTTTCGTAAGATACTTTCTATTATGTGTCTAATGCATGGTGACCATATATAATAGTTTTGAGATATCAAAAATTGTACAATTATTAATGGACCTTCTCTAAGATGACACGAAATTGGTATCCAATTGATGTATAAAAACTTAAATTATAATCGAATTTGCCTTCAGTTTGTCTTGTTAACAAATTTGTTGCGTATACATTATCCTAACAGATTTATGCGATTCTTTTATATAAAATTTGTAAATAAAAAAAAAAATAACTCATATGAATTATACATTATCCATAGAGCCGGATCGTGTTAAGCCCAACTATCGAACCTTGCAGCCTCGAAGAATTTTAGATCAGTTGCGAAATAAAAAGGCCACTTCAAAATTGGGCCATGCTCACTAAGCACTATGACCTATGTTACACCTATATGGGATTGGCTTAATAAGGGGACTGGAGCTCAATAGGCGGAAACAAAGGCCATAGGGATTATTAGGTCCTTAAAATAGAGCAAATTGATATCATCTGTTCATAAACTATAAATCCTTTTTCTAGTAAATCAAAATTATATTAAGATTCCCAAATTTAAAAATCTTTGTTTTACAATGTAACATACCCAAAAAAGTATCATTAAGCTAAATGGAAATCATGGTATAGATAAAAGAGTTTCAAATTAAATGACTTGAAAACCTAAGCGTCAAAACTTGGCGTCGAGAATTTGTTGTTACATCCTCTTACATGCTAGAAACTAACATTTAGTCTGAATCTAGATCCCCATAAATGATATCAGGAATTGAATACGATGACAATTCATTATAAAATTCACTTGTCAATACTTTTTTTTTCTCAAAATTGGATATTAGTGTAGAAGATATTCTTTCCGTTAATAGTATTGAATCCACCATCTTTGCTTCCCGACACATTCTTTTCGACATTTTCATTTATTGCAATGATTATAGTATCATATTCCATTGCAGTATCTATACATACCAGAGCCATCTCAGTGTCGATTGGATCTAATACGTCACTTTTGGAAACTACACTACTTGACCGTTAGGATAATCAACGACTGTATTGGGCACATGTCCTCCCGGTTTGTCACCACCAAGATGATTCATTTCTTGTAATTAAACCATAACATTGATTTTATCAACTACAATTCTCTGAATGGCACTAGATCCAAATGCCCTCACTTCATTTTCGTCGAAAAGATTTACTGGCCAATGATCTCTTTCAACTGTAGAGGGTTCTGCAGTATAATTTGCGTTGCTTTGACTTTTAGTAATGGGAACTTCTTCCTTATCATCATCATCATTTTCAAGCCAATTTTTATATAGGTCATCATCTGATTTAGGCTCAACGATACCTTTTTCAAGTATACTAGTCTGAACATTATTTGGAACCTTGCGGCTCAGACCTACATAGTTATCAATGGTGGAAGAGAAATCTACCAATGGAAGGACCCGAGGATGTATGAGCACATCTAGGGCCAGGAGGGCATGTCTACAATATTCAGCAAGGCATGATCCTGTTTCTTGCATGCCTGCAGATAAAAAGGAAATAACAAGCATATAATCAAAGATATTTTCACAAAAATTTTGGATGGTACATATAAATGGACATCAAAGATAGTTTCTTGTCATAAAAAACCGAGTTTCAGTCAAATGCACATGACAATCCACAACGGCTTTATCAAATTCTGCTGGAGTAAAGTTCCAAAAACTATTTTCCACTGAATCTACAGAGAGATTTGAGCTCTGCAATTGTCTAATGCATTTTCTTTTGTTCCATTTTTTTGAGAAACTAAAGAGAATATTGCATATAAAAAAACAAAAATTACATCTACGAAAACGTTCTAGACCAAGGGATAAATATGGCAAGCGAGCACAGCCTCGTGAAAGAAGAGATGCTAAAAGTGCATGTAAGGAAGCCAGTTGAAAGTCTGCCCAGAGTGGAGTAGGTTTATCACAAAGAAATATACTTCTTTCCTCCTTGACCCATCCCCCTTTACGGCATTTGTAGCTACAGCAATAAGAAGATGGTCCACATTTGCTCGCCAGCTCTCAAATCTCAACCAACCACACTATTGATAATGGTTTTGTTCTTGTGCATATCAAAATAAAAAAATAGAGAGAGAGAATAAAAGTTAAACAATTCCTGTTACATAACATATTTTAGATTAAGAGGAAAAAGCAATTTCCAAAATGGGCTAGATACATTAATATATTGTAGGAAATACAACTGATTCAAAAGCATAGCTTTTAAACTTCAAAGACATTAATGCTTTCGAATCAAGATTATAAATGACGAAGAGGAAATAGTGGACAGAAGAAAGTAATACAGGAACATCTTTCAAATTAAGAAGACAAACTAATTTCCCACGACTGATTCATAAGTACGATCATTAAGATTCAAAAACATCAATTATGAAGCTATGCTCTGATGTCAAATGAAAGCAAGAACCATGGATAGAAAGTTATTAAAAATTTTGTTATTTAAAGGTATTTCACAGGTCGGAAAATAAAGTACTGTGATTAGACTGTTCCCAAAGTTGACATCTCAAAATTAGTGCAATCAATACATAAAAGTATACGGAATTTCTTGCTAACAAAATAGAGCATTACTGGGTACTAAAAAAAGAGAAGCATACAGCCTATCCTGAAATATGGTAGCGACAGATTATTCATGGTATAGTTAGATAAGAAATAACAGGTGACGCAAAATGAGCTAATGACAACCATGAGTTGGCTACTGATTGAACACAGGGATCAGCTGAGCACGCTGAAGCATTAAGGTTCATACATAGCAACTAAAAGCTTATCCAGTTCTCCAAAAATTTGCAATGATGATATCTAGTTATGCAATGGAAAAGTGAGTCAAAAAACTGTTTCAGATCTCAACACCCAATATATACGACGATGATTACAGCAGATATTACAACGGAAATTACCACAGTTAGAAGAGCTTCTAATGCCTCCAACGCAGCCACCTTGACAGATAATTCGGCTGGTTTTTGGGGGCATGGCCACTTCCAAACTATCTCTATCAGGTTGTTCCTGAAGGGATTCTGTCATACTTGCCTGCTTCCTTTTTCTCCGTCCAGATTGTGGCAGTGTCTCCACAGAGGCATTAGCAAAACTCATGCCTTTCGTCTCATCACCAAAAGGTTCCAAATCGATAAATGCATTAATAACAACTTCCTGGCTCAGATGTATTGCAACCCCTGTTCAAAGCAACCAATAGTGAGAAAATAATCCTACTTGTTATATTTTTACTTATTCACAGTTAAAATCCTGATTAATAAAAGAAATCCCAGATCTTAATAACTGGTACCCATCAGGTGCACGAAACATAGCAGAAATCCTAATATTCATGAAGTTTTTATTCTCAAAGATTCTGCCTCAAACATCTTCAGGGAAACAAGCTATAAGAAACACTATAAAGCTCATACGTCTTTCAAAGCACTAAATGCTAATAGATATCTGCTGAACTTATAATGATCACGCTATCCCAGACTCTACTGGAATTTGGACATGTCCTTCAATATGAATAAACCAGCACCATGCTAACAGGACATTTAAAGGACTTCCTTTCTTTTCGCTTGTTCATTTTACAGATTAATCTTTTACATCTGTTCAACTAGCCAAGGTCAGCCTAATTACAGTTATGGATATTATATATAACAACTGTCTACATATATGTGAACATACCAGCGAATGTCTATGGACATAAAAGATAGTGTGCCTTATAATATGAGATAGAATATTGTACATAATTTGAGATTTACACTACAGAATGAAGTTTAAAGAAAATATAACCAAAGGTGAAAATTAGGCTCCAACTCTTTTTTATTTATTTTTTGTTCATGTTTTACCAAAATACACATTAGTGCATCCACACAGGTACCATGCCCCACACATTATTTCAAGTTCATATCAATGGTTTCATTAACTTACAATAAAAAGAGGCACATTTAATAGTCATGTAAAGCGAATATGAACTAGACTAGGTGGACTATGAACAAAAGAAGCAGGCATCTAATGTCAAGCAACCATTGAGAAACATAAGCAAATAACATATTAAGATTTTTGGAATGGTCAGCTCCATACCGACGCCCATAGACGACAGAAGAACTTTTAGAATGGCGTAAGCTTTTTTTTTTTTAACATGGGTAATATGCATATCCAAAAGTATTCAGCCAGTAGTTGAATGATATCTGCAACGTGTGGTTATATTTGACTGCAATATAATAAAACAATGACCTAATTGAACAACAATTCCATTTGAAGATATGAAGATCAAATTCTAAGCAATAAGAAAAATTAAACAAATAAAACACTTCTACATTAAAAGGAAGTTGAGTTAATGTAAGTGGCAACAAATGACATTAGTTAAGGCTATTTCTTTTGCAGATGCCTTTTTCATGGTCAAGGTAAAAAAGGCCTTTATTCACATTTTCTTTTAATTAAAAAGGCATTGTTAAGTGAGAAAATGTCCTTTTACACACTTACTAGAAAGGTCTTCTCTTTGGTGCTTGTAATTAAGGTAGGCAAGAAGTTCCAGTAAAACAGCTGGTCATTCTAAGGTTTCAACTTTCTGAGTCTGCCTCAGTAGCGGTGGTCCGTTGGATGGAGTTTCAGAATGGAGAAAACCTCAGGATCAACTAGGAGAAGTTGTCAACGAGCATATCTTCCTATCCGCTGCTTAAAGGCTGAGTTATTTAGTAATTAAAGAAATTATCTACAGCTAAAATATAATAAATATAGGTCTGTCCTCAGTTTTCCATCATAAATAACACTGCATGCTTTAGGTCCTCTTCATTTTATGGGGAACCAAAACGTTTTCACTCTCTACAGCTTTTCTCGAGCTACACTTCTAACAAACTCACTTTCACATCTTAAAATGTGAGTAATTCCTCGCCCGTGTACTCTGCAGCTAGTCCTGAGCTGCCGAGTATTGTTCTCAGCAGGTCAGGAGTAGCTTTTAAGCTGGTTCACCGTAGAAGGGAAGTAGATCCCCAGTAGGCAATCTAAAGAAATTTGCCCCAACTTGGTTTGCTCCAGGGGCACTACAACCTGGAGCTAAGGAATGTGATAAGACTGGCAATCGAGGATGCTGTGAGAGTTCTCTTGCATGTCAATTGTGAAAGTCTGCAGAAATACCCAGCTTTCAAAAGGAAGCATGGTATCCTTGAAATATCATTTAAAAAGTACGGATTAAATTAGAAAACAAGGCATTTTTATTCTCCCCCCCATTTGGTCCTTCTTAAATCTTAAGTAAACTACTATTTAGTTAACCTGTCTTTTGGCAAGTAACCCACTGATCTACCAGCAAAAACAGTTCCACAATCTGAATATTGTAGTCTGACGGCAGGGGCGAATCCAGCATGGTAGTTTAGCTAGGGCGAAGACCGTTGACCGGTGACCGTTCAATACATAAGTAAATGCACTAAAACGTAAAAAGTATATGCATATGAAAATATAATTCAATACAACCCAAAATACTTAAAAAAAAATTACAACCCTACTCTGTAACTGTAAACTTA
>CAIGRP010050405.1:0-22178 GCA_903798385.1 Fraxinus cuspidata
TAAAATAATCAACATTCAAAAGTGTGGGGACCAACATGCAATTTTTAAAATTGCATTTGTAATATTTAAGGGACCACTATGCAATTTTTTCAAAATTGAATTTGGAATCATTCAACTCCACAGCAAAAGTTCAAGTTTCTGGCTTTTTCTTCGTGAGTTATTGTTCATCATCAAAGAAAAATGCAGTTTTTTTTTCATATTTCTGTCAAAACTTTGGATGGCCATAACATTTTCAATTCAATGCCAAAAATTATGTTATTTATACCGTTGGAAAGGTATTGAGAATATCTATCAAACCATACCAAATGGTTATTATGAAAAATAGTGTGGAAGAAGCTATAATGTGATTAAATTTCGGCTTTTACAGATTTTAATACAAAAAATCAAATTTTTATCCAAAATTTCGAATCATCATAACTTCTTCATTTTAAGTCCAAAATTTAAAGTTCTTTATATGATTAGAAAGCTTATGAGAAGACCTTTCTAACCATACTAATCTTACTGCATGAAAATGAACGAGAAGATGACAGTAAATATTTAAAGTTTCTGCAATTTTATATAGGGTTTCGTTTTCTCCAAATTTATAAAACCAAAAATTTCCAAACTTTGCAGATACGATCTACATCATATAATAAATATTCTGTAAAAATTTTGTAAATTTATGTTGCATATTTCATGATATATCATTAACAATGCTTCAAGTTTCAACAAAAATGGCATACATGCTTTTTTCAACATAATAATTCTATTTACAGCAAGATATTATGCAAGGGAAACAACTTTTACGGATCTGATACCAATGTAAGAATTCGCAGCATTCTTTAACATGAGTTTCGAGTCAAGAAACTTACTTGAAATGATGAATTCCAAGATCTTTTCATGGTTGAATCACCTTGCATTCCAAATCTCCAAAATGTGCACTTCTTGTTCTCCAATGGTCCCAATCCCGATCACAATGGAAGTAGATTATTATCCACAATCTAAGTGTCAATTTTGTGAGATTTCATGTCCAAAATATGGTTCTAAGGACTTTCCAATTTGGGTGTCTATTTTCATACAAATTTTCACTAATTTCATGTCATCCATATCCAATCCATAATCATTGGAGGTTATATGGGAGTTAAGGGTGGTTATAGGGAGTTGGATGTTTGAACTTCAAATTCAAACCATTCCCTCCAACCTTTTTAGTAACTTGTGGGTCGGGTCGGGTCATTCCACATGGGCGACCCACGACCCCGTATTTTTTTGTAAGAGATGGAATCATTTTTAACAAAATGGAACACGATTGTCTGATAGCACATGGTGCAGTAGCTGGCAAATCCAATGTCTTTTAACGCTGGGTGATTCCTCACAGATGCGCATACATGTGAAAAATGCAAAATATAACAAATTGCTAGTTTTTGAATCATAATAATCTGGCAATAATGTTGGAATGGGAGAACTGTACCAATCCTAAAGGCTCATTGAATCGTATATCTCTCGGAGGGAGGAACGGTAAAATGCTTACCAGGAAAACATGGTGGAGTCAGCAAGGAGGATGATAAAATATTATGTGGTGTGATTCCTCCAAAAGATTGATAATCTTAAAGAAATGCAAGAGCATTTTTTTTAAGAAAGAGAAACAATGACGAATAAAATTTTCACTATTTTCATGTCATCTCCTTTCAATCCATAATCATTAGAGGTTGTATGGGAGTTAAGGGTGGTTATAGGGAGTTAGATGTTTGAACTTCAAATTCAAACCATTCCCTCCAACCTTTTTAGTAACTTGTGGGTCGGGTCATCCCACATGGGCGACCCACGACCCGTATTTTTTTGTAACGGATGGAATCATGTTTAACAAAATGGAACACGATTGTCTGATAGCACATGGTGCAGTAGCTGGCAAATCCAATGTCTTTTAACGCTGGGTGATTCCTCACAGATGCGCATACATGTGAAAAATGCAAAATATAACAAATTTGCTAGTTTTTGAATCATAATAATCTGGCAATAATTTTGGAATGGGAGAACTGTACCAATCCTAAAGGCTCATTGAATCGCATATCTCTCGAAGGGAGGAACGGTAAAATGCTTACCAGGAAAACATGGTGGAGTCAGCAAGGAGGATGATAAAATATTATGTGGTGTGATTCCTCCAAAAGATTGATAATCTTAAAGAAATGCAAGAGCATTTTTTTCTTCTTTCTCTTTGTTACTGCTTATTCACAATATATATACATTTAAGAAGTACATCCTAGCCATTGAATTCCAACACTCAATCTCAACCATCATAAAATGAAGTGATCCTAGCCTTCGAATACAAACTAGCACATTCAAACAAACGATCGTGCGTATGCCTTACAGGCATAAAAATACATGCAAATTGGAAAACATACTAAAAATGGCAATTATAAGGGGGTCGGTTTAGCTAATCAACATGTCCATTGTCATTAATGCACATGAGGATACAATCATATTCTTTGCTACCACAACTTTTCCACTTAACATAAATAGTTATGCTCGAACTTTCGCTGAAATATCGAAACACCAAAACAAGAAAGTTGGGTGAAATTTTGGGTTCGCCTACTACCAAAACTCGTTAAAAAAATTTACATGTAAGATTGCTAAATAAAGCCTTTGAACTCGGTCCTAAGCCTAAAATAAATTATTATATTCGGACTTTGAACTATACATTATCTATGAAATATTCACGTCTCAATATCTATAGGAATGCTTTAAAAGAGCCAAAAGTATATGCAAAATAAAAATAAGCTAAAATCACTCATAAGCAAGAAACCTCATGAACGACCTTAAATGCGTAATACGGGCCAATATATTTTAATAAAAAATTATGGATTAAGTTGATGAAAAATACGTGAACAGATAATAGAATTAGATAGAAGCCATCAATCGACTACCGCCACATTTCACCAAATAAAAAGAGGGGCTATTGAAGGGTACAAATTAGGAGCGACAATGAGCATGTCCCACTTACGAGCTCATAGGCCTGGCTCATTCGAGAGGGTCCAAGGGTGACTCGAGCTTATCCATCCACAAGCATTGGACTGAGTCAAGCTAGTTCAGCTTGTTCATTTGACCGAGCCGGTCCACAAGCCAGCTCATCAACCTCGAATCTTTGAAAAGGCTATTCGAATTCGAATTTTAAAATATATTTGTTATTTTTATTATTAAAAATATTGAATTAAATAAAATTTGAAGGGCTCGTGGATGGGTTTGAGTTGGCTCGGCTCACCCCAATTTTCTTGGCTTGGCTCGTTTTGATTTGACTAATTCCACCCCAGTCCAAATCCATACAATGCCCAAAATATCTAATCAAGGCTTTGATAAAAGGACCACGCTACATATATAGGGCCTTGTACTTGTATCATTTTCCTTTATATAAAATCCAAATCTAAAGTATTTTAATTTTTTGACTCGATGAGGTTGTTGGGCAAAGGGGGCAAATGAAGTGAAATATAATAACGATATAATGTATTGAAATTTTGATATCTATTAAATATTATGCTGATTTAAGAAGCATTATATATTGATTTAAATATATTATATCGAAGGCTAACCTAATATGTATCAATCAAATATGAAATCTTTTCAACAGCAAAAGATGAGAACTGAACAATAAATTCCGTATAGACAAAAGGGTGATTTTATAACTCTACATAGGTTTTGAACCCAGTAAGAAAATATTTCATACAAATGCTTATATTTTATTAAATAATAATAATAATAATAATAATAATAATCAAACTGCATATTATGATTTAGCCTCTATTTGGTCCCATTTCTTATAACTCATATTCTCTTCAAACTTAGTTTTAACCACTCATCTGAATGAGACCCAATACTTTTATAAAATCTACTGAAATTTTAATTTTTATTCAAACTGGGCTTAGCAAATGGAATACATTATAAACACTAAACTATATATTAGATACTTGTCATTGCATTCATTCTATTAATAATTTCATTAGGATCATAGAAAAATGACCATACTGTAGAAAATCTCCAAGTACTCATCAAAATTATATCTTTACAAAAGGATATAATTTCAAATTAAGTGTAGCAAATAGTTAAACTGGTTACCAATATAAGCAATAGCAAATATATTAAAGAATTAAACTAAAGATCAAACTTTGAAATAAGTAGGCTTTATGTAAAATTGCAGTTTAAGCAAGTACGAAAATCCCGCAGCAAAACCTAGCCTCGAAACTCAAAATAATAGTATTATGACACAGATGGCCGGTTGTTCTTCAACTATGTGGACGTGAGATAGTGAGGCAAAATTTGTGTAGAGTAAATGAAATGTTTGTCAAGTCAAATTACTATTTTAGCAATAAGTTCTAGCTTTTTTATGTACAAAAATTAAAAGCATGGGAGCAAAATTGTATATCAAAAATATTTTACATTGGTAAGAAAAATTTTAAAATGGGAGTCGGCCCATGCTAAATCCGCCGGTACAAGGTTTCATATGTATAAATAGGTCGAATTCCTACATTAGATCCTCAATAATATGCTTATACACGAACTGTTGAATCATCAAATTGGTCATTGAATAATGTTATTCTTTACTAGTCATGATCATCATTGGCTAGAGGTGGTAATGTATCTCTGGATTCATTGTCCAATACATCAAAATGCATGACAATTTTTATTTGACATTGAATTAAGAGGCCCACTGCCACGTAAAATGATGTAGATTAAAATTAATTATGAATAACACTATTATGGAGTTGTGAGGAAGAATAATGGATTAGTGGACCTACTTCCATATAAATTGGTAATGATCACCAAATGGCATTATTCTTCGTCATTTACTCATTTGTATAAACCTTCAATCAAATAAATCTAACAAATCCAGGTCAACTTGAAGGATACAAAAACATTGCTTTGGCTACACTTAAAATCACACAACTTCTCTATTTAATTTAAGATTAACATTCCACTTCAATACTCATTTTCAAATGCTAAAAAAATTACTTGCAATATTTTCTTGTGCCCCCCAAAATCCTAGGTTTTGCATTACAAATAAAGGTATACGAAATTATCAGGAGAATATCAACATATCGACTCAATATAAAATATTGTTGTTAATTATGATTGTACGAAATGTTGGATGATTAGTTTACTAGGCCAACCCTGTGGTTCTATAGTAGATTGGACACAAAAGTTTCAATTATATAATTATAGTATTTATTGGTTATACATTAAGCAATCCTCATATTTATTATTAATTTTTTTTTTACCACTTTTCCCTGTCCCTTGTTCAACACTTAACCAACTAACGCTACCACTATACCAACTTTTTTACACTCCATTTGGTTGTGTCCTTCAACTTTAAGCTAAGGAAAGTCACTGAGCAATCATTTTCTTGGTTGTTAAAACCCAACTTCTCCATTGCCAAATCTTATTAAGATTCAAATTCCCATCTTTTTTCTCTCCTTATAACTTCATCTTGTTATACTATACGATTAATTAGAATTTGTAATCCTGAAGAACAGAGTACGCTAATTCTTTTTGAGTTTTGGAGGAAATGAGCACGGCTAGATTTATCAAGTGTGTAACTGTGGGAGATGGTGCGGTAGGGAAGACGTGTATGCTCATTTCCTACACTAGCAATACTTTTCCAACGGTATGATTTTGTCCTATAACTTTTAAAAATATTAATACGCGTACACTTTAAAATATATATTACGTATTTCTTGTTAGTAAACTATTTTATATCTTTCTTATTTTACAGGACTATGTCCCAACTGTATTCGACAACTTTAGTGCAAATGTTGTTGTAGATGGCAGTACTGTGAACATTGGCCTCTGGGATACTGCAGGTAATTAAATTTCTATTCTTCATCGAGGGGGGACGATTCTAATAGACTTATTGATGGGTGCTTTAATCATTCAGCCACCGAGATCCTCGTACACACTGAATTTCAAATTATATAGCATTGTTAATTATGTACTTATTCAGAATTTCTTAAATCTAGGGCAAGAAGATTATAACAGGCTGAGGCCTTTGAGTTACAGGGGAGCTGATGTATTTCTATTAGCTTTTTCTCTAATCAGCAAAGCCAGCTATGAGAATATTTACAAAAAGGTTAGGTTAGTTATTTTCACAAATCATTTCATTTTGCTCCTGCAATAACATTACTACATAATTGTCTGTTAATCACAGTGGATACCTGAGTTAAGACACTACTCTCCAAATGTACCAATTGTACTTGTTGGAACCAAACTGGGTAAGACCAATTATTTATTTGATAATTAATTAAAATTTTATTTGTTATGGGGAATGACATGTGTGATTGTAGATTTACGCGATGACAAGCAATACTTGAGCGATCATCCCGGGGCAACTCCTATAACTAATGCACAGGTAAAGATATACTTCCGCTACAATAGTAGTTCCCGAGCAAAACTTGAATTCAAGAAATTTGTTCTAACCAGGGCGAAGAATTGAAGAAGATGATTGGTGCAGTTACCTATATTGAGTGCAGCGCCAAAACTCAGCAGGTATAATTTTCTGCTAATAAAGACAGCCCAATTTCTTTTTCATTTTCTTCAATTCCAATTTGTAATATGATTACAGAACGTGAAAGCTGTATTTGACACTGCAATAAAGGTTGTTCTGCGACCCCCAAAAGTGAAGAAAAAGCCACGAAAATCAAGAAGATGCGTATTTCTTTAAATTTATAGTCCCAAATATTGTAATACTTTTAAAGTTCCAAGTGATGTTAATCATAAAATTAATACAAAGGGACACAGGAAACCAAACTAGAAACAATATTAGTTTATATGTAATTTTGTATTGATTTATCTCAAGAAATTTTGTTACGCATAAATAAATAATTTTTTTTCTTTCGAGTCCTTAGTGTTGTTGTTGGGAACTCAATTAATCATGCGCAGCGGAAAATAAAATTATTTTCAATTCCCACCAAGGATCTGCATCGTGTTTAGATAGAAATTATGATAAGAATTATACATTTGATCAATTCCACAAACTCCTTTGTTTTTTCTTGAACTCCAATGATCACGATCTGCAATCCAAGATGTTCAATTGTCCAGCCTCCAATGGTGATCCACACATAGAATAAGAATGAAGACTAGGTTTTCTTTTCTTGTATTAGCAAGAATAATGAATTAAATCTCTACAATTTTCAAACCCCAGCAACCTATTAATATAAGTCCAAGCGGTGTGGCCCGTCTCTTAAACTTAACCCGGTACAATATTTAATTAATCAAATTAATTAAATATTATCCATAAATTAATTAATCTAATTAATTAATTCGGGCATATTAATAAGTAACACAATTAAATAATTTTTCAATACTTGTCAATTAATTAATTGGTAAATCTCATTCTTCTCGTTCTCTTTTGTGTGTCACCCATTAGGTTCACAATCACAATATCTAACGACATGAATTAATATTTTGATATAATCAAAATCGATAAATTAAAATACCTTTTTTAATTTATCATCAATTCACATTTGTCGTCCCAGATTGACATCTAGCAATGTGTCAGGGTAATACATGTGATGGGAAATGTCACTTGATGTGACAAAATCAAACTTGTTCGTTTATCGTGAAACTATAATCCTTTCGTCATACGATCCGATCAATTACAAGAAATTAATTAATTCAATTAATTAATTTGGGCCTATTAATAAGCAACCAAATTAAATAATTATCCAACACTTGTCAATTAGTTTATCCTTAATCCACATTCGTCGTCCCAAATTGACATCTAGCAATGTGTCGGGCAATATATATGACGGAAAATATCACGTGGTGTGACAAAACCAAACTTGTTCGTTTACCGTGAAACTATAATCCTTTCGTCAATATGATCCGATCAATTACGAGAGAGATATATATATGTGTGTGTGTGTGTGTGTGTGTGTGTGAATCTCAATTATCGATCATATCTTCTATCCCACTGTTAAGTCGATTTAAGTTGAAAACTCATTTTCGACTTATGAATTCACATTGGCCAAGGATTTCATTATCAACTTAATTGGATAAAATGTAGATCATAATCTCTTACTATCTAAAAGTGACAAATCATCTATTGATCATTCACAGCCTTCATATGATTCTTGACATACCCAAACGATGCTTTATTAGCAACTCTGGCAAAGCAACATCCAACATTACCAAAGTATGACTGCCCTCATATAAGGCACTATGATGACTTCAAGTCAAATGACCAATTCCACTATCGAACGATAGAGATTAACTACTGGCACTCACATAGTTATCCATGTGGAATCTCCACAGCGGGTCTCCAATATTTTGTTCTATAATAAAAAATTCACGTGTTCATTTAAGTGTCACGACACTTTAGTTTGTGAGATCAGCTACTTATTTCACAGGTAAGAAATGTCACACATGATGGTCTAACTGTAATAACGATATATTTATCTCATTATTACTTACGACCACGGATGATTTAAGATTCAGTCATATTGCAATTTGTATTTCACAATCACAACTCCTTGTGATTAACAAATTGCAAGAACCAAAGTATGACTGCCCTCATATAAGGCATTATGATGACTTCAAGTCAAATGACCAATTCCACTATCGAACGTTAGAGATTAACTACTGGCACTCACATAGTTATCCATGTGGAATCTCCACAGCGGGTCTCCAATATTTTGTTCTATAACAAAAAATTCACGTGTTCATTTAAGTGTCACGACACTTTAGTTTGTGAGATCAGCTACTTATTTCACAGGTAAGAAATGTCACACATGATGGTCTAACTGTAATAACGATATATTTATCTCATTATTACTTACGACCACGGATGATTTAAGATTCAGTCATATTGCAATTTGTATTTCACAATCACAACTCCTTGTGATTAACAAATTGCAAGAATGATTTAAGATTCAGTTATATTGCAATTTGTATCTCAGAATCACAACTCCTTGTGATTAACAAATTGCAAAGACTTAAATTTACGGATTCTATTATTTAATATAATTCATTAGAAAAATAATTTAAATAAATAATAGATCTTGTCATAAAATTGCATTAAGCATATTAAAGCGTTTACAACCTAAATCGATTGGGTCTAGGGCATAACACTTATCGTCGCAACGTAAATTAGTATATAAGCTCAATGTCTTTTTACCAGTTTAATACTACATATAGACCAATCAATTAATCATGTAATGGGAACATCCTCAAAGAATTCTCCAATGCATTACAAGTGCAAAAATAAAAATAAAAAAAATAAAATCAACGTTAAATCATGGCCTGACTAGTGACAAATCATGTTGTGGACTTGCCT
Organism: Fraxinus cuspidata; assembly: GCA_903798385.1. Lineage (NCBI taxonomy): Eukaryota > Viridiplantae > Streptophyta > Magnoliopsida > Lamiales > Oleaceae > Fraxinus > Fraxinus cuspidata. Next base: position 9,296 of record CAIGRP010050405.1, read on the forward strand.
ACCTCTACATCTAGCCGTACCAGCTTGGATGTAGAGGCCGTCGAACAGGCCTTATTGGGACCGAATAGTTTTATGAGCCCTACTCGCCTAAAATTGCTCCCCACAAAATTTAAAATTACTTTGCAATTTCGAGCAAGAAATCAATTGACGGGTCCTTATTGTGAGGAACCGAACCGGCCACCACTTTTCTAATTCTTCAAGTAATCAATTTAAAATGATATCTTACGTCCAAATTTTCAGTGCCACGGGTCCTACTAGACTAATAATATTTATGTATGCGATTAGAAATTGAACCATTTGTTCAGAATATTACTGACGAGTTAATAATCAAAATAAAAATAACAATAACAATCACAAGAACACAAGATTTACGTAGAAACCAAAATAAGAAAAATCATTGGCAGAAGCTGAGAATTTATTAAATAAAAAATAAGGGATGACAATACGTTATGCGGATCTTATAAGACTCTCCTCAAATATCTATCTGGGAGTCTCACTCTATTAACCTGAATTCCAGGGATTACTCTCTGAGTTGATAAAATAAATATGTGTAATACATCACATATTTATAATACAGACCCTTAACATATTAAGAGAATTAATACAAACAAGAGTTTAATGCAAGGTAAAATCCTATTACCCTAAGTAAAACCAATAACAGCGTGTTTGAGTTGAAATATGATCCAAAAATTGTCAAATACATCTTTGACTTCTTCAAGATTTCAAGGTATACTACGAACTCCCAATAGAATTCGGGTCACAACCAAACTCTAACAAATCTCCACCTTAACATAAATTCCACTGTAAGGAATAAAACTTAACTCTTCAACTCTAACAAAATTTTTCAAACAAAACACTGTACCAAATTACTCCACCTAAACTAGTAGCAAGTTCTTTAATACCAAATTTGCTCGAATTATCACCAGAGCAATCTGATCACAATTAATTCTATCCAAGTTGATGCTTATCAAACCATAAGAACCTAAATCAGCCTCATCGAACATCTTTAGATGTCTAATATCTCTTTTTCTTCAATTTAATGATAGTTGCATCAAACGTGATCGTCAAACCTTCTAAGCCATATGACTGAGACCTTCTCTACCCCTTTATCACAACTCGATCCTTACGTTGCTTCTATTCTAGTGTCCAAACAAAAATCCATCATAAAGAAAATCTGATATTACGATCCAAAAGCGAAATAGTAAACTTCATACTTGTCAGTCCAAAACAATCAAGCCTCATTTTGAGGTGATCAAATATCGCTCTAATACAAAGCCAAACCGTCTCTACCATGAACTGCTGAACCTTGGCTCTAATACACTTATTAAAAATTGGTGATAGCTCTGATGTCAAGTTGTTTGAAATTGAGCAAGATATATGTACAAGATGAAATAAATCAAGCAAACAAGAACATCAAGATATTTAAATGAAAATTTAAGACGAGAAAAAAATAACGAGCAAAGGTAGAGAATTCGCTATATCAGAAGTAAAGAGTCAAAATATATTATGCGAGATCTCACAGTACTCTCTCCATAAGTATCTGTATTTGTGAGACTTTCTCTATTAACCTGGATCTTCCTATGGACAAGTCTCTGAGTCGATCAAATAAATATATGTAATACTAAATATATTTATAAAACAAATCCCTAACACAGTAGGAGAAATAATACAAACAAAAGTCTTTACACAAGGTGAAGTCTTATTACAATAGGTAAAATCAATAATGGAGTATTTGAGTTGAAATATGAGTCCAAAAACTGGCAAATACGTCTTCAAGGTATACTACCAACTTTCAATAGAATACGGGCCCCACGTGTAACTAATCTAACGAGAGTTTAGAAAAGTAGGAACATTGAAAAGCAAAAGCGTGTAAATTATTTGTTATTATTTGAAGATCAATTCACTTTAGACGCTGTTTGATCACCATTTGTTGTGAAAAATAAACTTTATAAAGTGATTTTTAGAAAATTTGTGATTAAAAAGTTTTAAAAAAATAAAAATTTACGCATAAAATTAGTTTATTAGAAAAATATGTGATTAAAAATAGTTTGAAAAAGATAAGTTTCTAAAGATGGAGCTCAAACAAGAGCTTAAAGTATGTATCAAACTTGCTATAATTGTGAGATGAAAGTATGTCTCAGTTTTGAATTGTTAAGAGCTTAAACTTATGAGATTATTGTTCTGAGCTTGAGACTCCACTGAAAAGTAAGGATGATATTAAAAATATATATATATATATATACTTCTGTCAAAGGATAAGACTCATATTGAGTGATGTGTGTTATTTAGATTATAAGCATCTTCTTAGATAATTTTGCTATTGTAAATTATTATACATATCGTCATAGTTAATAAATCTGATCCGATCTTCGAACTGATCGATGTACCATGTCAGCGGTTCCACCAACGGCGAGTTCAGAAACTGCACAAAATATTTAATAACAAGAATAGATGCATCAATGTAATCAAAAATTTCAAAAGTTAATATTTTAAAAGTAAAAAAGTTTAAAAGTTGATGCGTCTCACAATATAAAATATTAAATAGAACTATCTATGCAAATGCGTTTAATAAATAATTTGAAAATAAAAAAGAATTGAGTATTAGTAATTGTAGAATATAATAAGTGATAAAAGTAATTTTTTTATGGTGATAAAAGAGAGATGAACTTACAACACCTTATCAATAATTGAATCAAAGTTTATAATCCGTTAAATAAGACACCAACTCTGAACAAACATAATTTAAAGAATGAATGTAAGAAGATTGAGACAAGAGTTGAACTCTTTATCTTTAAAACAAATTTGCCCTGCACAGGTGTCAACGGTTGTTTGGCAATTGCCTCCCAAGATCCAACAATTAACCCCTTATTATGGCAGCACTTCGAATCACAAGAAATGACGAACCAAACGAAATGTTGTACTCCTTTTTATATGAAGAAAAACAAGATTTTGATGCAGAATTTTGGCAAGATAATGATGTTTATGTGATATGCTTTTATTGCATAAAATGCAAGTGAATAAAAAATCATATGGGGGTCTAATTTATAGAGGTTAATAAGTTGTACACGAAAAGACACAACCCAAAACTTAACCCGTTTTCGAAAAGTTGAACAGGTTCGTTGTCTGCCAACTTACCACTTGAGCGCCCAGAGCAGGGACTCTACTGCTGGCTAAGCCCGAGGCTACCGCTCGAGCAGGGGTTTAATATATTGAATTTTTGTTTTCAATTCATAATTGATGATTTTCGACCTTACTTTATTCACTAATTTTTCATTCATCTGAAAATAGTTTTTAACTCCCAAATATACCAAACTTATCTACTCGATGAGTAAAATATTTCCCATTTTTTGCCAAATTCAAGTAGCAGAACCCATCCAAATATTTGGTCAAAAATTGATAAAAATCAACTTTTTTGACTATTTTTCAACAATCCCCTATGTAAATGGAAATTACAAACAAGCATGAGAAATGCAAACTCTAACAAAAAAGGAGTAGAGACGACTAGCTATAGCATCAAGAGAGGTAGTTTTTGACTTTGAACCTACCTTAGTAGAATACACTCGAATTTACTAGACTAATCAGTGAACATGATGTCTTGAACTGTTCAGTCGTTGGTGTAAATTAAAACATTTTACCAACACCATAAATTGTCTAACAACTTCGGTTCTCATGATTGTATTCATTTTAGCCCTAAACAACTCTTCGTTTCATAAGTACTTCAAGAGAATTTAAGCCTTAATTCTTATAGAAGCGGTCACACTTCACACTTATATAAGTGATCTCCTATAGTATCAAATCATACTTTTCTCTTGGCTCTTCCAAGATATAAGAATCATTAAAAGTATAACTTATCCTGATATACTTTTTAACATAGCACTTTTTTTTTCGAAGAATGGGTAGAATGGCTCGTCTTAACTATTTATAACTTAGTCATTCCATTGAACCAAGAACTTGTGATTTCCATTCAACAAAATTGGGTTACCATTACAATGATTCTAGTCAATAGGCTTTAAGCCCATTCCCCATTAAATATGGTACACTTGATCTCTTGGTAATCCTTTCGTCAAAGGATTCGCTACGTTTTCTTTGCTTTAACATACTTAATAGAGATTATACCATTCGAAATTAGTTGTTTAATGGTATTATGTCTGAGACAAATATGTTGAATTTTCTTATTACACATACTGTTTTGTACCCTTGAAATAGCCAATTGATTATCACAATGTATGTTGATAGCAGGTACCAACTTTTCCGAATATCCTTGAGAAAATTACAAAGCCATCCTACTTCTTCACAAATTTTATCTAAGGGAATAAACTCAAATTACATCGTGGATCGAACAAATTTCTTAGAGGATTTTTAGGATGCGGCTCCACATCTAATGGTGAAAATATAGCAATTTGTAGACTTTGAATCCGTTACGGTATATCCATCTAACACCGCATGATATCTAAATTAATGTAATTCATAATTAACCATCTGTCTTGAATATTTATATACCCTCTTTAATGCCTACAATGGTCATTTATTGGATTACTTGTAAATTTACTTAATTTGTTGACTACATACATTATCGGGACACGTGCAATTTGTAACATACATTAAACAACCTATGATGCGTGAATGTTTATTTTTGGTTGAGTACAGACTTTGATATACTTGTGTTTTGACAGGATTATCGTCATATGTCTTAAATTTCTTAAGTATAGCCTCAACGTAATAGGACAATGACATTCCTTGAAGTGTTCTAGAGATCTCAATCTCTAGAATGGCATCTGAAACTCTCATATCTTTCCTATCAAAATGCTTTATCAATATTTTCTTGGTTGTAGTAAAAACTTTCGAGTTAAAACTCATAATTAGCATATCATCAATATATAGACATACAATCACATATTCGTTAGGTGTTCTTTTTATGTAGACACATTTGTCACATTCATTAATTTCAAAACCAATTGACGGAATAGTTTTGTCAAATTTCTCATGTTATTACTATGGTGCTTGTTTTAGTCCATACAATGTATTAACAAGTTTGTACACCATTTTCTCCTTTTTGAGAGCCGCAAACCTTCAAATTGCTCAATGTATATTTCTTCTTTCAATTCACCATTTATCAATGTTTTTACATCCTTTGATGATTTTTGAAATTATATAGAGCCACAATCGCAATCAATACTCGAATAAACGTGATCCTTGTAACTGGTGAATATGTATCAAAAAAGTTAAGACATTCTTTTTATCTATATCATTTGACTACTAATCTAGCATTGCATTTGTCAGTTGATCAAAATTTAACTTCTTTTGAAGATCCATTTGCTGTCTAAAGCTTTATTTTTGGGTGGAAGATAGACCAATTCCCAAATATAGTTTTGAATGATGAAATCAATTTCATTATCAATAGTTTTTTTTTTCCAGTAAGGAGCTTCGGGCGTGGACATAGCCTCAATAAATGTCATTGGTTCATTTTCTAGCAAATATGTTAGAAAGTCAGGACCAAATGTTTTAGATATTTTCGTCCTTTATTGCACCTTGGTTCTGCATCTTCTTGATGATTTTCATTTGCAATATCATAAATCCATTTTTGTGAACTTACTTCTCTTTCTTTACAAGGAAAGATGTATTCAATTATAGTACCTTTATGTACATCAAGTATTTCTAGTTTATAATCTGGAAATCAATATGTGCTGCTATTATTTGCATATCCAATGAAGAATCAATAGTTTTAGGTCCAATATTAATCAGTTTAGACTTTGGTATGTGAACTTTAGCTAAATACCCCACACTTTTAAGTATTTATAGGAAGGTTTTCGACTTTCCATAAATCTAAGGTGTTTCAACCTTGATTTTATCTGATGTATTGTTGAGAATGTGATTTACTAAAAGTGTGGCTTCCCTCCACAAGTTTTGAGGTAACTTTGAACTTATCAGCATTGCATTCATCATCTCCTTAAGAGTTCGATTTTTGTTTTCATCAATATCGTTTGACTGAGGTGAATAAGGTGCCGTTATTTAATGAATAATATTGTATTCTGAACAAAATTCTTCAAATGGTGCAATATATTCTCCACATATTCATTTTCCAAATTAATTTTCAACTTCATTCTTCTAGCGTTTAAACACTTATAAAACTTCATCTTTGCTTCTCAATAAGCATACATGACAGTATCATGTGCAATCATTAATAAATATGATAAAATATTTTTTACCACATTTAGTTTGTACAAATTTTATGTCACATATATCACTGTGAATGAATTCAAAAGGTGGTGTTTTTTCAACCGAATGAAACGGTGTTTTAGCTAAGACTTAAAATTCATCAACTTGCATACAGAATTCAAATTTCCATTTCCTAATCTATGATACCATAAATTAGACAATTCAAAAATAAAAGAAGAAGAATATACTTTATTCTTAGAAATATTTGGTACAATGGCAACGATGTTCATCGTAAATAGTCCATCACTTACATAGCCGTTGCCTACATATATCTTTTTTAGTAGGTATAAATGTATCTGATAAAAAGACTAGTTTAAAGTCATTCGTGGTAAGTAAAGAACCCCGAAACTAAGTTCTTGCGAATGTCCGACACGTGAAGTACATTGTTAAGGTTGAGTACCTTGCTTGATGTCATTTTCAATATTATTTTGCCTTATCCTTCAACTCTTGAACTTGAAGAGTTTTCCATAAATAATTTCTCACCATTTGTAGGACTATAAGTTGAGATCTTTACTTTATCAGAACATATGTAGCAAGTAATTCTATGAAATTTCCAATGTTGTTGCATTTTGAAACAACAGCTGACGGGTTGATATCTAATACACCATCAGATAATGCATCAGATTCGATGACATTTGCTTTGGGTTACTTTTTTGGTTTGCAAAATTCGTTTATGCAATATTCGGCCTTCCCACAATTACAGCAATTGATGTTGAACTTCTTCACATTCTTGTTCTGTCCTTACTTGAAGGATTCCATGCAATGCTTCCTCTTTTTGTTCTTGTTACTGGTTTCTACCACATTAACATTTGCTTGTGGTATTTGGCTTCCAATCTGCTTTTTCGACTTTCTGTTGTCTTCTTCAATCCTCAATCAGACTATGAGTTATTAAATATTCATCTCTTTACGCTTGTGCTTGAGATAATTCATAAAATCCTTCTACATAGGTTGAAGTTTCTCGATAATTGCAGCCGTTTGAAAGGTTTCGCATAGAGCCATGTTCTCGGTGTGAACGTCATGAACAAAAACCTGTAATTCTTGTACTTGACTAATAACCATTTTGGAATCTACCAACTTGTAATCCAAAAACATCCCGATGATCAACTCATTTGTTCGGGTGTCTTCAATCTTATATTTATTCTCCAAAGAATTCTATAATTCCTTAACAGATTTCATGGCACTATACACATTATATAGTGTGTTCTCTAGACCATGCAATATGTAATTCTTACATGAAAAATATGAATGTTTCCAAGCATTCAACGTGATCAAGGATGCCCTATTATTTTCCCATTCTTGTACGATGAAGGAATCTTCATTTTGAAATTTCACCAAATTTAGGATTGTAAGATAAAACATCTTTGTTTCCATATTTAGTAGTTAACCCCACGAAACTTTTCCAATTTTTTTCCATGTAGAACGGGCGTTAAATGAATGGTGGTAGGGGAAGCTAAAAACAGAGGATTAACAACTGAAGTAACTTGAAGTACAACAATTAGAGTAACTGCGGTTGTATTATTAACGGTAGTCATTTCTGTCACACAAGCAAAAGATAAACCAAACCAAGATTAAGATCAAGAGAGAGTAGAAAAAGTTCAACCAAAATTGAATTTCATAACCGAGAAAAAAAAATTAAATAAATTATCACTTTATAAAAAAATTTTAAAAAAATCTTAAGTTTGTAGAATATAATAAGTGATAGGGTAATTTCTATATATACTAATAAAAGAGTTATGAATTTGCTGTTGACCTATGATTGATTTCATCCTTAATGTTTTGATCATAACAAACAAGATTACTATTATTTCTAACAATTGATTTTGAGGGATGATAGTTCAATGTTAAAATCAATCAAGGATTGCCAAAATCAACATATCATAAATCGGACTCGAAAAGAAGATTAAAGTAAAAGTTAAGCATTCAAGTCAAATCATTCGAGATGAGAGTTTAAAAGATCAAATCAAGACTATCAAATCGGGCTCATGAAAAAGGTCAAGATCGAAGTCAAGCATTAAAACCAAACGTCAAGAAAGATCAAGATCAAGAGTTTAAGAGTTGACAAGAAAGAAACTTTGAAGCAATATCAAAGATTAGGCTTTCGAGATCCTATGTAAAGGTATAACACTTTGAGTTTTAGTAATGAATGACTATAGCTCAAAATTCATTTTGTGCATGAAGAGTTAATTTCATATTACTTGCATAAAATATTTTTGATTAAAAGTAAGATTGATCTTTCAAAGTGACACTTGAACTTAGATCATAGCTCTTGAAAAAAATTGTCAAAGTCAACGGACGTCTGGTTCGCCAACGGTCATTTTTTTAACCATTCTGATTTCTGACGCACAACGGTTAGTTTAGTTGTCTGGTTCAGTAGTGGATGTTTGGTAGGGTCGTCTGGTTGGGCATAATTTTTTTTAACGTTTTGATTGTCATAAATACCACTTCACTATGGATTCATAAATAACTAGAAGAATGCTTTCTTGATAAATATATTTGAAAAATCCTCTTTGAGCTTACATTTTTATGTTTATTTCTTTTATTTATTTATAAAAAAAACTTTGATTATTGAATCAAATTTCTTGAATCATTTTTCTTATCAAAATTTTTCATCTCTCTCTTGTGCTTAATTATCAATTTTAAAAAATGGATATATTTTTGAAAAAGATCTTTACACTTATTTTGCATAAACATTTCTACTTCTTTATATTTAAAACTTTGATTGATTTAATTAAACTTGAAAAAATCATAATATTCATCGAAATTTTTAATTTCTCTCTAAGTATTTAATTTATCATAAATTATTCATTGAAAGAGAGATATATTTTTTAAGAAGATTTTTGCACTTACGTTGTATGAACTTTTGTTCTTCATATTGAAACTTTGATTGATTGAACTAAATTTGTAAAATCATCATATTCATCAAAATTCATTATTTCTCTCTTAGTGCTCAATTTATTACAATCATCAATTAAAAGATAGATATTTCTTGAGAAAATTTTTGAACCTACATTATATTTATTTTTCGTGCCGGAGAGCTTGGTAACGGAGGACGTAGATCATTGCTTTAGATCGAACCTCTACAATTATATCATTTGTATTATCTCTCATTTTTACTTATCGTTATTATATATGTCTCTATTATTTGAATTAATTTATTTAGTTTTTACTTACTTGAATTTAGATTAATTCTTCGAAAACGTTTTATAAACCAATTCCCCCCCCCCTCCCTCCCTTTTGGTTAGTTATTCTTAGGCTATCACTTACCATACCTTGCCAATAATTGAATTAAAGTTTAAAATCTGGTAAATAAGATACCAACTTTGAACAAACACAATTTAAAGAATGAATGCAAGAAGATTGAGGCAAAAGTTGAAATAACAAACACAATTTAAAGAATGAATGCAAGAAGATTGAAGCAAAAGTTGAAATCTTTGTCCTTAAGATAAATTTGCCCCCACACAGATACCGACGGTGGTTTGACAATTGTCTCCTAAGATAAAATGAACAACTTTTTGTGATGACAACACTTCGAATCACAAGAAACGACGAACAAAATAAAGTTTCGTATTCTTTTTTATATGAAAAAGAGAAAGATTTTGACACAAAATTTTGGCAAAACAACGATGTTATGTGATATGTTTTTATTGCATAGAATGGAAGTGAATGAAACCATCACATAAGGATCTAATTTATAAAGATTACAAAGAGCTGCACACGAAAAGATACAACCCAAAATCTAACATGTTCTTAGAAAGTTGTACAGATTCGCTAACTGCTCGTTGTTCGCCATCTTGCCGCTCAAATGCCCAGAGACTATCGCCCTTTAAGTGCGAGATTGTCGCTCGAGTGGGCTGTTGAATTACGTTTTTTTTATTCAAAATTTATGATTTTCAACTTTACTTCATTCACTAATTTCTCATTTATCCGGAAATAATTTTTGACTTCCAAATATACCAAACTCATCTACTCAACGAGTAGAATATGTTTGACCGATTTCTCGCCAAATTCGAGTAGCGGGACCCATCCGAATATTTTGTCAGAGATTGATAAAAATCAAAATTTTCAACTTTTTTCCAACAATAATAATATTGAAAAATTAATTTTAATAAATTTTATGAATTTAGAGTGGAAAGGGTACGAGATAGATATACAAGAATGAAAATTTTCAATATTTAATTGCTTTTTTAAGAATATATTAACAATAACGTCACTTAATAAAAACGTATTTAATTTTTTTTTTTTTTCAAAACTTACCATTTTAACTTTTAAATCATGTGATGACCCGATGTGTTTTAGTTGATTATTAAAAAAACTATTAGAAAACACTATCTTAGTAACTATCAACATATTTTGTAACTTATCCATTGAGTAGAATTGATTTTATTTATTTTTTATTTTTTTATACCAACAGCTTCAACCACATTCTTCAAAAAATCATTTTTTCATTTTTCTCTATAACTATTAGAAATCACACAATAGTAAAAGAAGATCATTTTAAAAAATCTCTCCCTCACAATTACTTAACCCTAATAAGATTTCAAGAAAATAAAAAAATAAAAAATAAAAAACAAGAAGAAGAAGAAGACGAAGAAAAATTAGTCCTACACAAAATCAATTATGCTAATCCATCGAAAATTCACCTTTTGATTAAGCTTTAGGTCTTGCCTTTGATGCCTAGGAATAGGCCCTTGGAAAGAGTAATTATGTTGACATTACATTTTTCTTTTGTTGTGCTATTTTTTAATTGTATTAAAATAATATATTTTTTGTTTACTATTGCATTTATGTTCAATTTTTTTATCACTTTATTATTATTATTATTATCAATTTTCTATTAATTAACATATCTAGTCTTTGTTAATTTAATGACTAAATATTCTATTAGCACCCTTTGAATGAGATGCAAATATTCCAGGAAATATTTGAATTTGTTCTTTTTCTCTTATTTAAAAATGAAAGGCAAATAAGTTTTTTGCCTTCTTAGCACTCTTCCTGAATGAAATCCATCATCATGGACATAATGTACTAATTAATAAAAAATTATCATTAGAGTGCAATGAAAGAAAGTTCTGGACATGGGGTATTTTGATATTACAATTAGCAATGATTGAAGACTTTCAACGGAAGATGTACCAAGCATGAAAGTGCATCGGCTTTAACATTCTCTACATTGGGTATTCTGATTTCACGAGTTTTGACATCTCTCTAGAGGTCATGCACTTTGAGAAAATACATGCTAATTGTTTTCTTCTATCCTCTCTAACTTTCCATCAATCTAGCCAACCACAAGCTGTGAATCACTAAAAACCTTCGAGTGTTCAATGCCTAGGTTTTGAGAAAGCTTGAGCACAATAACCACGACTTAGTATTCAACTTGGTTGTTTGTATCTGTGATATTGAATTGAGAGCACACTGTAATTCTTCTATCTTCTCTTGGTTGACTAGAATGATACCTGCACATGAACCGAGTTGGATGCCCCATCTATATAGATTTGCCAAATATCCTACGTTTCTAAGTTGGCGATTGTCTTTGTTACAACTCTTTTTTTTTTAAAGTCAAACGTTGACTTGTAATGGTTAGATTTTATATCCAATGGAAGTTTATGGACTAAATGTTGAGTTTAATTGTAGGAGAGGGGCTTCCTTTGCAATTGTGGGTGAGTGGATTACAAGTGGCAATTACCTAATCCATTTACCCAATTTTTCATTTGAAATACATATACCCAAAGAATGAAACCGGCAGGGAGAAGAAAAATCTAGAAAGAAAGGGAAGAAGAAGAAGGAGGAGGAGGAGGAGGAGGAGGAGGAGGGTAAAGAGGTATGCTAATTTAATTTTTAGGGTTTATGACAATTTGTTTATATTCAAAGTTTAGTAAGAATTATGTGTTATTGATATGTATTTGAGGTTGTAATTAGGAATATAGCAAAGAAATGTGTAATAGGAAATTAAAACTGAAGAAAGTGGAATTGTGAATGGGTTTGTGAGATAAAGACGTATTATTCTTGTGATTATGTGATGTTGAACATTAAATTTAAGGAATTGAGATTGATTTCTCCATTGTTAAGCAATTATTATAAGCATTTTGAGACAAAATCCTACAAATGTGCTATTTTTTGAAATTTTTCCCAGAAGGTGCTACTTCTATCAATGGTTTCGGTGATAATTTCAATATGCAGAAACAGGAGCCAGAATTCAATACTATGGGAGTTTAGTGATGTTTTCGTCAAATATTTGATTTTCAGATTTTAAAGGTTTGAAAAAAGTTATGTGATAAATATTAAAGTTTAGTTATTGGATTAAATTATATATAGAGGTTGTATATGTGTAAAATAGTGATTTTATGAAAGTATAGTGATTTAATGGATTTGATCACGTGTGGTGATTTGTGGGTAAATAATTTAAGAGAGGTAAAGTTGTGGAAATAGATATGCAAGAATAGATATAGAAGTTAAGAAATTAAGTGGTGGAATTGTATTAATTTAATTGTCAGATTTTAATTTGAGAAATTGTACCATTATTTCATGCAGTGACGTGAAAGCTTGGAAATGCTCGTCAATTTAGCAGTATTTCTATCAATAGATTGTGAGTGGAGATTTTACTTTTCAAAAATAAGATTTTTGAGTTATAAATTTATAATTATATTTACTTAATATGAATGTTGAAATG
>CAIGRP010050408.1:0-17913 GCA_903798385.1 Fraxinus cuspidata
ATATCTTTCATGAATCTCACAACTTTTTTCAATCACACATTTCAAAAACTTCCATTAAAATCTACAAAAAAATCTAATTTTAATCTACATCAAACACCCTCGTAATATTTTCAAACAATCGGTTTCGAACTCTTATCAAAATCTTAAAATTGTAATTTTTATCTCCTTAACCAATCCTAAATAGAACGTAGGATCAAGTTATAATCCTGTTCAAAAGTAGAGATGACAACTGAACAAGTTCGGGACGGGACCCGCCCCGCAACTTCCCTAAGGCGGGGCGGGGCGAATTCGAGGCGTTTTTCCCGCCCCATATCCCGCCCCGTTTAATTTTTTTTTTTTGTAAATAGTTTATTAAATTTTTTTTTATTATTCTTGGCGGGACGGGGAGGGACGCCTCGCCCCAACCTGCACCCCAAGACGGGGCGCCCTGCCCCATCCCGCCAACCCGTTCGGGACAAGCTTTTTTGCCCTATTCGAGACCAGACGGGACGGGGTTGCCATCCCTATTCAAAAGGGGTAGATATGCTTGTGGAAAGTTCTAGGTAAAGTAAAAATGCTCTGTTTGGAAAATTCTTCTAGACATTCCTTCACTCAATTTCAACTAACTAAATATTTATTCAATTTTTATCCAAATCTACCGAAAATAATTTATTATCAAAAGTTTTCCCAACAGGCATACCGAAGGCACATGCTAAAACGTCAGATCGCAGCTCAAAGCCGCATTTAACGGCTCGTGAATCAAATTGGCATGAATTTGAGTCACTTGATAAATCATCTTAAGCTTGAGTCACACAGTTTTACCTTTCGAAGAACAATTAAACAGAAAAACAAAAAAAATATTAATCAGGAAATAGATATGAGCCACGACGCTAAAAACCGTCTCATTTGTAATTGAGAAAGCCCTATCAGACATCGCGGCTCCAATTATGTATAGCTTATGATCATGTTAAGCGCTGCTGATGAAAAACTTAACAGCACTAGACCGTCTATAAGCACAATTGTTTCGATTTTTCGATCATTTTTCAATAAAAAAGTAAATTAATTGTGAATTGAATTATATATGAAAAGACAATGTATTTCTCATGGCCATTCCCAAATCGTAATTGCAGAGATTCTGCTACACAGGGCGATAGGATATGAGAACGCCCCCTTCGGAAAAAAAAAATGGGATTCAACCCCTCAACACGAGATAAAGAGGATGCCTCAACCACCGATTCAACGAAGAGGGCTTTTTTTTGCGACGATTTTCGATTCACTTGGGTCATACGAGCACCTTTGTTATTCAGCTCGCCCCAATTTTAAGTGAAATCGTCGCACACTACAGAACAGAAAATTCAACTCACAGACAAAAACCAAAGAGGAAAAGAAATTTAATCAAAAATTCAACTCATAAATTAAGCAAGAGAGGAGAATAAACTGGAAAGATTGGATTAGAATTGATTATTGTTGCGGCAGACGCCAATACGGTACGAAACCCTAATTGTTGCATAAACCGACTGGTGAAATTCCATGTGATGGTTTATTTATACAGCTTCTTGATTGCATTGTGGCCGTTGGATGTGAACTGCAGATGCCCGAAATTTAAGTGCCGCTGCGCTGAACCCTAGTCAGCAGTCCAGTCCATGAAGAATTAGGCTTTCGCCAGCCCAGCCCAACTTCAATTGCAATGGAGCACTGTTTGCCTTCCATTATAATCTAGCTCAAAGTCAATTTTTAAAGTTTGTTCATAATATTTTTTTAAAACTCTGTGATTAGAAAGTTAAAAAAACAAATTATGAATCTCATATAATGTATGGTTGAAAGTGGTTTAATTTGAGAAAAAAATTATTTTAAAAAATATTTGTCAGACAAGTTTTAATTTTAACCCCCACACCTTCAAAGACCACAAAATAGTATGGATAATACAAGGGTAGTAATTATAAAATGTGCGATTAAAATTAATATTTGAAATTCATTATAAATTTTAAGCTACTTGTTTACCAAAACATAAGTAATTTTGTCAGAAGAAGTTCTTTGTAAAAAGCTTTCTATTGGTTGATTTGGATGGAGAATGAATTCAAAACTGAAAATTGAAAAATCCAAATTGATCTATTTTGGCAAAGGCCTTCACTTTGAAAGTACATAAGGGTCTAAGAAGAGCAAAATTACACGAATAAATGAAAACATCAATCAAATGTACTATAAAATATGAATAGAGGTAAAAGCTAGTTGATTTATGTTTTCATAGAAATATTAACCTCGTACCAATTTCTCTTCCAAGAAAATTGCAATTCGAAAGGAACATACGTGTTTAATGTTTATAGAACATTAATCTCCAAAGACTGATTCTATGAGTTCAAATTCATATTCTCTAGTTTAGAATTTGTTGTAGAAGTCGAATATGTGACAACCGACTTCCTCTGCCTTTTCTTTGTTAAGAAATTGTGCTACTCCTTCCATCACTATCACTTCTTCTAAGAATGGAACTTCTTTCTTGAAACCATTGTTGTGCATATTCTCCTTCACTCCCAGGAAGTGGTAGGCCAAGTCCACGTCACCCACGACAAATTTAATAGGTACTTTTAATTGTGATCCAGTCTATGGTGTTGAGAGTTCCCAGTTTCTGAAACAATCAGAAAATTAACATTCATCAGCAAAATTTTAATATGTCACCAGTAAGCCTTAATTCTTAAAATTCATATGTTATGTACATATCCATGGCTCGATAGTAGTTCAATCCTCCGATGAATCAAATTTACAAGCATAGTAATTCACATCTTACTAGTGAGCCAAGGGAGCAATATATTAGGAGCCTTCAAAATAACCCCAATGTTGATCCAGTTGGAAAAAAAATTCAAAATAAAATGAATTATGAATGAAGAATTGTAACAAGTTTTTTATTTCAAATTTCAATTATCTAGTTAATTTTGTATTGAATTGGTGGTTACAAAGTCTTGATGACTATTGTAACATATTGCTTTGATGGCTATTGTACCATTTTGGTTTTATTATATGAGAAAGTGCTATTCTTTAATCCTAGCACCAAACTTTGAGAGCTCTCTAAATCCATATTTGATTGCAACGAATTTCATGGAAAATGTCACATTCGAGGAAAACGAATTCAACTTTGACCGTTTGATTGCAACGTGGAAATAGAAATCGAACTTCAAGGTACAACACTATAAACTGCATTTTCTTTGTTTTCATGGAAAACGAATTTCTATGTATTTTGTGGATTTTTGTTTTCCAACTAACATGAAATTTGAATTCCTTTTCACCTTTACCTATCAAACGGACCCTAAGTTCTCTCCAAGTTTCCGTATTCTCTATTCTTTTCAAGAGTCTTGTTCTTAGTAGTTTAAATAATTATTTTTAGCTCGGTGCTAGAATTATGAGCATTCTTAGCCTGCCTAAAGCAGTGACGAAGTGCTAGTCAACTACGTCCAACCGTAATATTCTGAAAAACAAACGACATCAATTCTTTTACATCACAATGGAGGGCGAATATGTTCTAAGGAAGTTGTGTGTAACATAGGTCTTGGTTTTTTTTATACCGCTACTATATCAATAATCAGATTTTCCCCTCCTTTATTATTATTGTGTTTAGGTAACGTTTCTTTTCATTGTTTTATAATTCCAGCAGCATTCCTAATTTCCTTTGGTATTTTTCCTAACAAATCCCTTTAGATATGTTTGTGGGGAGTCGGACTCCGAGATTAAAGAAATAAACTAATCACTTTCGCGGTATCTGTGGAGGCAAATGTCGCTTCTGCTTCTCCTGGTTCCTACACCACAAATTATAATTCATAGCTAAAAATTGAAAACAATAGTTACAATCTTGAAACTGAATTTGGAGTTTCGTGATATAAATTTGACAAGCTTAATTGATATATATGATTCACAAAAACCCCTAGCTTCGTAAAGAATGGGCTCGCTAGAAGTTATTTTTTAGTTCTTGAAACTGTTGTGGCAACAGTTTTTCTTTTCCCAGTTCTTCCTTAGTTGAAAAAAAAAAAACGGCAGTTAGTTTTATCTGTAATTTGTTTATTTGCTGTTACTTTATATATATTTCTTTATCATTAAGAATCCTATTTTTAGCTGCTCTTAATATTTTTGTAAAATACTGTTTTTCAATGTTGATCATTTATTTTGATAACATTTTAATCCACTCTTCATCTAAATCTCATAATCCTAAGTCAACCCAAATACCTACAGAACTAAACAGCCTATTTAACCCAAATTCCAGTCAATCCATTCTTGCTAAGCCCAACACATTAGCCCCTATACTTCTTCTCCTTCTTCCAATGTTATTAAAATCAGACTGAACATGTCGGTTCAATCAAAAAAATCGAGAACCGGCCTCGAATCCAATCCAATCACTATATATTAACTGCAAAAAGAAAAATCGGTTAATAGATACATGAACTTGCCGTTGATCGCTAACCAAAAAATCGGTCACTATTTTTGACCGATCGTGAAAGGCTTTCCCTTTTTGGAAAAAAAAATGAAATTAATTTTGTTTAACGGGCTCAATTGCAATGGCAGCGAGCCCATTTCCTTTGATATCAAAATGTTGCTACTTTTAAAAGAGAATCATCTTGCATATGTTAAACCGGTGTCGGATAGAAGTTAGGACTTAAGGCTGCTTTTAAAAGATTATCCTTATGCACATTTTCTATGGGGAATCAACGTGGGATAAAAGTTAGGCTGGTTTTATAAGATTATCCTCATCCACATTTTATATGGTCAATTGTGGGATAATTATAAAAGCTATAGGGTCTATATCATTCTACATTAATATGGATTTAAGCCATGGTCCCCAAAACACAAACATTTTCAATTGAACAAAGCAAATTATTTAGGACATATCAATGATTAGTTCTTGAAGTTTTAAAATAAATTATAAGATAATAAATCTAATTGACAAACATGGATTTACATTTACTTTATATATATATATTTAGATTTATTTATTTACTTAGTTTTGGCATCCGATTCGATCATTTGATCATTGACCCTTATTCTTTTTTGGGGTCGATGTTCAGGCCGATTTCTAAAAACAGTGTTTTCTTCTTCTACTAGACTTGGTTCTCATTCTCCATTGGTCATTATCAATAGGTGCTGCATCACATAGTCTTGTCCATTTCTTCACCGAAGTTTTTAAATAATTGAACACGATATAGAGGCAATAAACGATCACGAACCCATTGATTCCAAATAAGAATCAAAGAGGATTGAATAAGTACTTCAAGCTGTCAATATTCCATATAAAATCCTCCAAGAACACATTGATGCGGATGGAGCTATTGAAAGAACAGAAGATAAAGCTCTTGCGCCGTGAAGTGTTGTTGGACTGATCATATTGGGATCCATCTTTTGAATTGAACAAAAAGTATAGGTATGAGTCTCCTTGTGTTCTTGCTGTGCTTGTGGAAGACCAATAATGACCTTGTTTGGTTTATACATTCTAAAATTATAAACAAATGAAACTTAAAGGTTCCTGCGTAAATATTCCATTTGGTGATAAGCGTTACAATAAGTTAATGCTCATAAACTGTATAATTTGTAAATATATAGAAATGAGTGAAGTATAAGTGGATAATAACCGTGAATCATTTGAGATGTATGGATGATAAGTGACTTGAGTGTTTATAAACAATTTAAAAACATGAGCCGAACATAGGACTAAGAGGCTAATCGTATCACATGTCATTTCATGCTAATTACCACTTAGGAAATTACAATCCAGATTTTGTAAAGGCAATTAATGATTAGATGGGTCATTGGGGGTTCGGTTGGCAAAATTGAGTATTTATGAACGAACAAATTATTTTGAAGTTAATTATAAGTTCGATAGTCATAATTCTCAATTTTATGCTTTCCCGGAACTACAATAAAATTATGTTGAATTATATATTCTAGAACGTGATATTTTTTCCATATAATTTCATAACCACTGATGATATTTTAGTTATATAAAATTTTAATAATATTATTTAGCACAATTGGTGAGAATATGCTGGAATATTGGTAGTTGACATTATAAGATGTAAGTCCAATTAAACTTAAATAAACGAAATAATATGTGACATGTATAATTAGACATATCGTGTGATACCAATTATACGTGGATTTCAGCACTACTCATAACATTTATTTGGGGCATTGTTTGAAAATTAGCAAATTAATTGTCAATTTTGGTGTACAAAGCCCAAATACTCAATCTAGGGTCAACCTAACACACTAAGTTTGGATTTCACGTAGGGGTGACAACAATGTGGTAAATCTTCGATCCTAACGTGGATCCAATCCAAAACAGGGCAGAAAATTTAGACTTATACTTATCCATGGATGGGATGGATCCACCACTAAGAAATCAACCTCAAATCGAGAACAAGGATCATGGTCCCATCCTCGATCCCTGCCAAATTTAAATTTTTTAAGAAGTACATTTAAAAAATAAAAATCGAAAGGTGGATCATATTAAGGCCATGTTTGACCCTAGTTCTCTAAAAACTCATTTTATCCTAAACTCAATTTCAACCACATATTCTTTCAATTAAATAATTTTATACGTAAATCCAAATTTTTTTCATAATTTTTACTATTACAAAATTATTTATTTTTTTTACAGAAATGAAGCTAAACACATTCTAATAAACAATAAATAAATTTTAAATTTTAAAAATAAACGAAGATTAAATGGGAATTGGGCCGGTCCACCGAATGACGTCGCTCATAATTTCATTCTAACCCCCTTTTAAATTAGAGAAAGTGATGATTTATTTTAAAATCACATTAAACTTTTTAAATGCTATAAATTTTCAAGTCAAAGTCACAATCTAGCATGATTAGCTCTCATATTTAATACAGACTAAAATCACGTACAAATTTCCAATACAAAATAAAACTATGTTTATGATAAAATATTATTGAAGTCAATTATGCTAAGAAAAGTTAAAAATAGAAGAAATCTTCGAGGAGTTAAAAGTGTTTGATCAATAGTGAGCTTCTACAGTTGTTCGATGGGTGCGGACCTCACTAGTATTGAGTTTCAATAGCTGGTTAACTTTGATGAAAACGTCCACATATCTATTTTCAATTCTTGGGATTCCAAAGAGTTCCAACTCGTCAAAGTGCTGCAGTAAGCACATCACAATTTTAAATACACGACCATCATTCGCCCTCTTGACACGAAGTTTTCATATAAACATACATCAATCTCTTGACCTAAAAAATCTACACGTTATTGTTGACAATATATTTCTTGTCAAGTCCCTGTTTGTCCATAATTCGTATGTTACCAACACACTCGAATACAAATCGTTAGGCTCCAAAATCATCGGATCAGAAAAAAAAAATTGATGGTCTAGTCAATTGCCAAAACAAGTGTATGGCGGATTAGGCATCGAAAAAATAGACATATGGATATTTGGTTAGGGTTTGGAATAATACTAACATTTTCCTTTACCCATTCATGGCTATTTATAGAGAGACATTTTGAGACTAGGTTAAGATGTAATACTAATTTTACGTGCAACCTTCTATTTGGTCCTCATAGTCCTTGTTGTGTTATGGTAAATTCCTTTTTATACATTTGTTTTATTACAGGACCGAGTTACCTTGTATTGATTGATTTTTTAAAGATTTTTTTAGATTCCTAGAGATTTTATGCTGATTTTTAGGATACGGTAAGATTGTTTCTACGGAGGGATCTCATTCTCCAAATATCTTTGGTCTTCGTTCCAAGAATCATGAATTCAATGACCTTGAATTGATCGAACTCACAGAGAAGTATAAAAATCATACGAAGATGGTCGGTTCGTCCAGCGTGCAGCTTATACGTGGTGACAGTGTTATGTAATGACATAATGTATTGCTTAATATTGTTGAAGCGAGATTTAACATAGAATAAGGAGTGGGGATCACATGCGATTGCCTCGTGATAATATATCGAAGGCCTAGTGGTCTTTGTCTCCTTAGTGGTGCTTGCATGGCACCTTCATAATTTTCGGAATGTAATAATTACATATTTAAATAGAATAATGTTTATCAGCCAAAAAACTATGCTTAAACTACCTTTAAATTTGAAAGTTAATGTACGTAATAAATTATGACATCATGCATAAACAAGCCTATGTTTGGAAAACTAATTTATAAATTGCTTATAAATTCAGGAAGAGTCAAACATTAATTTCATTCATATATTTGTAACTACTACTTATTATTATTCACACATTTTGCGTGACTCACTATTATTCGTCTAATATTTCTCTTTATAAACAACTATAAATTTGTCCAATAGAAGCTAAAATTTATACAATGACATAATGATAAAAAATGCTACGTATTGTCTCAATCCTTTAGAGTGCATTTGGTTTGCTGTATTCAAACCGTTTTCAGTTTTTTCACAAAATACTAAGAAGTGTTTGGTCTAGTATTTTCGAAAATGCATTTTCGAAAACAATAATAAACTTATAACATAAAATTTTAAAATACATTTTTGACATTTTGAGTGTTATTAGTAAAATTCTGGAAACACTTAAAACATAGAAAATAAGAGTTTAAATAAATTTTAAAAAATGAAAATATAAATTCTACAAATAAAATTTATTTAAAAAAATAAGAAAAATGAATTTAAAAAATGAATTTGATAAATTCTAAAAAATAAAATTAAAAATAAACTTTTCAAAATTTTAAAAATAAAAAATATTTATAGAAAAATAAAAAATAAAAAAAGTTGAAGCTCATATTGATTATTCACATAAATATTTTGAAAACTGTTTTAAGGAACAAGTATAAAAATATTTCAAAGCCCAAGTAATTAATTTTTATTTTTATTTCCTATATTTTGAACTCAATTTATTACTTATTTTTATTTTACTGTCATAGCTAGAAAAATTATTGTAAAATTCATCAATTTTAAAATGTATATATTTATAGATAATATTTTAATATAAAAAATTTATATTTTCACTAAATAATAAAATTTCAAAAAATAAAATATCATAAAATAATTTTTTAAAATTTCAAACCAAACGCGTTTTATAATTTTCTGTTTTGTGAAATATTTTTTCAAAATAATAAATCAAATGCGTTTTTAGCAATTTAAAATATGAACTCAAAATTGAAAATTGAAAATGAACTCAAAACTGAAAATTGAAATACAAATCAAATGGGCTTTAATTTTTCCAGATCGAATTGAATATATATTCTATGTTTTATCATAACCCCATGATCTCTCATTTATTTTGTTGAGCACCTACTTACTCTAATTCACATAAATTGAAAAACCTATTTATAAGTTTCTCCCAAAAAAAAAGAAAAGAAAAAAAATATAACATACAAAAAAAGAAAATAAATAAATAAGTAGGAGGTGAGGGCAAAAATGGAAAGAAAAGGAAAAAATTGTCAAGAATTGTAGTCCATAGGTTAACCATGGCTCAGCCAGACGGTGGGTCCATACATGGATCAAACCATGCATGCGTACCCATGGGATTTTCCCAATAAGTATATAAAGCTCCAAATTTTAATACACATTACTACTACCTCTTCATTGTCCTTTCCTAAGACACATTTTCCTCTATTTCTCTCTCCTTGCCGCATACTCTTTCTTCTTCTTCTTCCCAAAAAATTATTTTGGAAATTAAAATAAAATAATTTAATTAACGTTAAATAAATTTAATCTTCTGCGCGAACCTATTGTAGCTGAAAAATAAATAAAAATTGACCTCTTTTTTTGGGTTGGAAAGTAGGAAAGAAAGAAAAAGAAAAAAGAGAAAGAGTTGGGGCAATATATATAGAGGAAGAACATTGCCCTCGATTCCTACAGTAGCCTCTTCTCAGATCTTGCTCTAATCGGTAAAAAGTGAAAACTTTGATTTGGGTATTCAAGATTTTCTTGATATTTTGTGGTCTGTTATTAATCTGAATATGTTCGATGACTGATTTCTTTGTTGGGTTGTTTTTCTCCTTTTTTTAATTGTTTTCAGGGGTCTCTGATTGGACTGATCATCTAAGGATCCAATACTTTTCGATAGAATCTGATAATTATAGGCCTTTGCTCTTGAATACTTTCATATTTTTAGTTCTTCATACTAGAGGTATGTTCTTTTTATGTTTTTTTTTTTTATTTGATGTTTGATTCTCCTTTTCCACCTGCATTTTATTGTGTGGAGTCTGAAATCAGGTAGTGATTTAAAGTGTAATTTTGCTGCCTTTTTTAGTTCCGTTTCAGTGGAGCTCTGTGCTATTTGTTGGATCACTACTTCTGATTATTTGATGATTTACAGAAATAGTTGGCTTTTTTGTTGAACTGAGTTTAGTAGCGGTGATTGTAAATGCAGATTTTGGAATTACAGTCTTTTCGGAATTGTAAAATGATGCAGTCTGACCTTGGCAAGTTATTTGTTGGTGGGATTTCGTGGGACACAACTGAAGAACGACTCAAAGAATACTTTGGTGCATATGGAGATGTGCTGGAAGCTGTAATTATGAAGGATCGTGCCACGGGACGTGCTCGTGGATTCGGTTTTGTTGTTTTTGCCGATCCTGTTGTTGCCGAGAGAGTCATTAAGGATAAGCACATAATTGATGGCAGGATGGTAGGTCATTTGTTGAGTTATTCATTGAGGTTTTATCATCAGGGTTACTGCATCCTTGGATTTTGCATATATCCTGCCATTTTCTTTTCTTTTTCTCCTGAGTAAATTAAAAGAAGAAAAAAAAAAGGTGGTATTATCTCTGGAATTGTTGTAAGAAGAATATATGAGACTGATTGTAAGTATCTTGTAATTGTTAAATTTCAATTGTATCCGAAGTTTGAAGGATCTAATAGAGTGAAATGTGGGTTTTTATACAGAGGAACTTGATTTTCTTTCCTTGTTTTCTCTATCCATTTCTGTTATTATAGATTTTGCAACTAAAAGTTTTTCCTTCTTTATGTTCTAGTTGAAATTTTAGCTCAAAAACTCATTGTTAAATTTCATACTTTAAACTTATTTATCATTCTTAAGAATCTTTTTTTATTTTAGGTCGAGGCAAAGAAGGCTGTTCCTAGGGATGATCAGAGCACAGGGAGTAGAAACAGTAGTCGCATTCAGGATTCTCCTGGATCAGGGCAAACAAAAAAGATATTTGTGGGAGGTTTAGCATCCACAGTTACAGAGGGTGACTTTAAGATGTATTTTGAGCAGTTTGGTACAATCACAGATGTCGTGGTGATGTATGATCACAACACTCAAAGGCCTAGAGGGTTTGGATTCATTACTTATGATTCGGAGGACGCGGTAAACAAAGTCCTGCTCAAGACATTTCATGAGCTGAATGGTAAAATGGTTGAGGTCAAGCGTGCAGTCCCCAAAGAGTTATCACCAAGTCCTAGCCGAAGCCCTATTGGTGAATATAACTATGGTATAGGTAGGATCAATAGCTTCCTTAGTGGCTATCCTCAGGGCTACTCTCCAAGTACAATGGGAGGATATGGAGTTAGGATGGACAGCAGGTTCAGTCCAATTGCTGGTGGGAGAAGCAATTTCACTCCATTGGCTTCTGACTATGCTCTGGGCCTCAATTATGAACCTGGGTTAGGCCCAGCTTATGGAGGAAGTGCGAATTATAATAGTTCTCTCAACTATGGGCGGTCACAAAACCCTTATTATGTTAATTCAAGCTCAAATAGATTTGGCAATTCTGTTCGGATTGATGGTGGGAATGGAGGAAATTCCTCTTTTTTCAGTTCAGGTACGGGTACCCGAAATTTATGGGGTAATGGAGGGGTTAATTATGGAACAAACTCTGCTGGTTCTAGTAATTATGTGGAATCTGGGAGTGGGAACATTGGGGGAGGAACTTTTGGCAACAGTGGGGTTTGGGGTACTCATTCATTTTCACCACAAGGAGGACAGAACGTTCCAAGCCAAACTGGAAATTTTGGTTATGGAGGTGGTGATAACACTTATGGTTTGGCAGGGAGAGGCTATGGAAGAAATATTTCAACGAGTAGGGCCCCAACCTTATCATATGCTGCATCAACTGACAGCTATGATGGGGCTCTTGCTGATCTGTATGATAGCAGTTTGGGTTATTTAGACCCTACGTGGCATTCCACAAATTCTGAGCAAGAGGGATCTTGTTCATTTGGTTACGGATTTGGAAATAGGCCTTCTGCTGTTGCATCTAAAATTTCTCCTGGTTATGTTGGCAGTGATGGTGGCACCAAGAGACATTGATAGAGGTAAGCTGTTCGTTTAACCTTTCAAACAAGTATGTTAATTAATTAATTAACTATATATTTCCTTTAGTCGATTTACTTGTTTGTGGGGGGCATTGGTTGTTATGATTCATGACAAATTATAGTCGTAAATGCATTTTAATGCTTTGTTGAGTGTTTCATCTGAAAGTTAGATATATGTACAAATTTATTTAACAATCTTTATTATTAGAAGACGGTGGCAGGGGAGATGCAGATGATTGTGATGGAGAGTGAGGACATGAACAAAAATGTGTCTGCATTTAAAGAGAACTCATA
The DNA here is from genome assembly GCA_903798385.1 of Fraxinus cuspidata. NCBI lineage: Eukaryota > Viridiplantae > Streptophyta > Magnoliopsida > Lamiales > Oleaceae > Fraxinus > Fraxinus cuspidata. Next base: position 12,509 of record CAIGRP010050408.1, read on the forward strand.
TTTACAGTCAAGTTTTGTGGTTGGTAGAAGATTGAAGAAAAAGCAAAACGTAATTGCTGAAGAAAGTGTAATATGTCAAAAGCCAGATTGGTGCTGCCAGTACCAAGTTATAATTTCCAACACAGTAGGATTTGCTTCAGTGTATAATGTAAGGACAGTGATAGATAACTAGGGCTGAGTTTATAAAGAAAACTTGAGGGGTTATCATTGCTGTGACCTAGTCATAATTGAAGTGTTAAGTATTAGAATAAATTGTTTTCATTCCATTAGTTGGCCACTTCATGATAATGAACAGTTGATAATATACAAAATGGGCTATTCACGAAGAAGTTAATGTTTATCTATGTACTGAATTTAGAAGGTTAGGGGTAATGAGTAATAGCTATTATCGATTATTAAGGACACAGCATCAGGTGAAAAATTGCATACCAACCATATAAACACATACCATTTCTCCGTAGTGTCTACAGGTAGTCATGTATCAAGGCACTAATTCAAGGCATACACCCCAACATATACCTATAAAATGATTTATAAAATTAAGTAAGTATAAAAACTATACATTCTATACTAGTTAACCATAAATTATCCAAAAATTAATACCAAAACTTTCAATCAAATTCAAAGTTTGTTTTGCAACTAGAAACATAAAGTGATCAATAAAGAAGCAAATAAAATATTATTGAAATAGAATCACACAAGACCTCTTATCCACAACTAGAACTAGAAATGTAAAACAAACAACTGACAGCTATTTAAGAATTTTGCTAAGTTTTGAGGTATCACAACTATTCCTTTTTGCAGCATGACACATGTGCTTCTCCATCTTTCTCACACAATATACATCTGAATTTTACCGTTTGATAAGGGAGTTGAAAAGATCTTGGTAGGTGGAGTGGTATATGCTTAGAAATCTTGTCAAACACTCAATTCTTAATCAATTGGAAGAGAACACAGAAGTTGTGGCAGTTTGGGGGAGGAGATCAAGCAGTAATTGGCATTGAGATCATAGCCAACTTAGAAAGAGGAAAAATGCTATGCACCCAATTTTTTGCTTTCTATGGGCTGCCAGATGTTCATAGAAAATCCTCAAGGTTTTAAATTATTTTAGAACAATTTGAGACACTTGAGCCAGAATGTATCTGCACTTCTCCATTGTAATTAATTTTTTTTTTCTATTTTGTGGAGATACTTGTGATTTGTGACAGGAGGTAATAAACATTCTAAAACTCTCCTCCTGAAGAGTGGATCTCCACAAGGGGCGTAGATAGGGGATGGGTGGTTGGCCCAAGCCCGATTCCTTTTTCTAGATGGAAAAAAGTAAAATTATACTTAAAACAAAATTATATGAAAATTTATATATTTCATAATTTACCCAGCCAAAAAAATTTTAGTCCACCCCTGGCTCCGTCCCCGATCTCCACCGCCTCCTTAAACCACCCATTCAAGAGGTGTACTAGTATGAATAGGAGTATAACCTTATTTATAAAGCAATTTGTATGCATTCTTAAGTGGTTTGCCATTGGTTTATAGAAGAATCCCCAAGGTTTTAAATTATTTTAGAACAATTTGAGATGCTCAATCCATTATTTATATGCATTCTTGATTGTGAACATCTTTTCTGTTTTGTGTAGATATTTATGTCAGGGAGTGAGGACAGTCTAGACTTTCCTCCTGGCCGTTGGATCAACACCTCCTCTAACCATTTTTTGAGGAGGTGTAAAAGTATGAATAAGAGTAGGCCCTTATTAATAAAGTGTCCAAGCATCTTGTATGCATTCTTAACTTAGAGCAATATCGCCTTCACATTTTTTCAACCACTCCATTCTAGCATCTAGCTTTCCATATCTTTCCTTAGCCAAATTCTTATTTTGATGGCAGTTATTAGGAGTTACTTTTCAGCAACTATCTTACAGAAGGAAAATGTTCCATGGTTGCAGGATATTCCACTAGATTGCTTTCTTTGATTTTAAAAGGAGCTATAATACCATTTGTATGGATGTGTTTTGTTTCAATTGTCCGCTCTGAGTTAATTTTGTCCCTTCTGCTTATCTATGTCTCACACCTTCTCCAATAATAAATTTTTCCTCTAAGATCATATCATTGGAACTGACAAAATGCAATCCTAATGATTGGAACTTATCATAAAAACAAAACTACGATCATATGAATCCTTCTCTAAATTATTTATCAGTGAAAAATTCTGCACATTCAAAGAAGCATAAAACCTTAGCCTTTGGGTAGTGGAACAAACAATTAATAGATGGGACATTACTTGGTCAATTGTCCGCTCTAAATTTTATATGATCTTAGCTTTGTTTTCAATTGTCCTCTCTGATTCATATTATCTTAGCTTTGTTTCATGATTGCTCTTCCCGTATCTAGTGTTCAGATTGTCAGTTTAACTTTATACAGGAAGAGCAATCATGAAATAGAGGGTTCAAACTATTAATTATTTTTGTGAAAGATTGCTCATGGAATAGAGTTTATATTGATTTCGTCAAAATGAACCATTTATCTTATGCATTGCGGGGCTTAGCTTGTTTTTCATTGATTATGATCAAGGACATAAAAATGACAAATGTGTTCATGGTATTGGAATCTTAAGGACCATTAGTCTCATATTGCTATTCTGCCAAGAGTGCATGTATAGTGTAAATTTTTAAACACTTGTATACATGATTTGTCTTATATGTGTAATTTACTCAAGAGCAAGCTGTAGGAAGTCATTTATCCATGACATTTTTTCTAAAGGTGAAGGTGCAAATTAAGACGTTTTTTTTATCTCCCCCAACCCACATATTGAACACTCATTGAAGGAAGATTGCAACCTCTAAATGCAGTTTCATATTTCCCCCACCCCCACAGGGTTTACATCAAAAATCTGTTTGGGACCCTGAATAATACAGCATGTTTTTATGCTTATTTCTAAAAAGGGATCCAATTTACTCTCTTCTTTTATATATCTCTTTTAATCTAAGAGGTTTCTACATGTGTTTTTTCAAAAAAATTACCTCTAAAGTTTTGACATAGTTATTACAATGTTTGATGCATTCCCTTTGTCAAGATATTACTCGTTGAATCAAAATATATTGGTAATCTCGTCGAAATTTTGATTTTGTAATTTTTTCTGACCGTTATTTGTCAACTTATGACATTCTTATTTTTTGGCGTTATACAGATATTGCTGGCTAGGAGGATGTTACAGTAGATCAAAGTTTGTGTAGCAGCTGAAGTGTGAATTTTGCATACTTGCCTTTTCATTTTGAGTTGAAAAGTTAATGAATTGTGTATCTTTGCTAGAGCCTAACTAGAGTGCAAATACCTGTTTGAAGGATGAAGTTTAGAGATAGAAGTCTCAAGGATTTTAATTTTTTTTGAGTCAGTCACCATCTTTGGTGTTTCATTTTTGTCTTTTGAGTGAGATGTAAAATTATATCGCGGCATATAGTAAAGAAAAAACAATGTATCATGCATTTCTGCCGAGCGGCGATACAGAAAAAAAGAAAAAAAAAGGAAAAAGAAAAGAGAAGACAGGTTATTAAACTTTTTTTAGAGGTTTTAAATCTTTTGTCATGCTGTAATTAAGTGATTCTACAAAGATATAATTTGCATTATTGTTTTAAGTTCATCTGAATTAATATTAATATTATTTTTTTGTTTCAGCGGTTAATTTTGGTTTGAATAACTTTGTGGGATTGATTACCTTTTAGGGTCCACCTGAATAAGTGATCTCAATTATGATTGTCATAATTTATTTGGATGTTCTAGGTTGAGGTTTTTTTATACATGATAATCTTGTTTTCTAACCATCATTGAACTTTAAAATGTCTTCAAATAGTTATGGTACTTATAGCCCTTGTTCGATTTAGATAAAAATAAGATTTTTAGTAAATTTTGAAAAATGTTAACGGAATGTGTGGTTAAAAAGTTTGGGTATCGTGAAATGTATGACTAAAATTAATTATTGATTTAGACTTATTTCAATCCAATTTTTTAGTTGAACCAAATAGCGGCTTAAAGTTGTTTTCTCGTAGACGATTTTCTTATGTGGCGACTAACGACATGTCACTTCACAGATTATCCAAGTCACATTTTAAATAGAATAACGTTATTTAGTCCCAATAGAGTTGTAGTTCTAATCTAAGTGAGATTGATGTGACATTAAATGATAAGTAGAATTAAATGACTCGTTTTTACCTTTCATTTAGCATAACATCTAGTACCAGTTAAATTAGAGTTGTAACCTCAGTTGAGCTATATAACATTATTCTTTAAGATATTATAAAACTTTAAAAAAACACACTTTAAAATCTTTATAAAAAAAAATTTCGTAAATGAATACTGATAATTTGGGTTCATTAATTTGAAATATCAAATAGTGAATTGAAGAAATTAAAAAATAGCAATTACTTTTTTTTTTACAATCAACCCTTAGCTTGGTTAAATGGTAAAATTTATGAAAGCCCTAAGGGATAAAAATGGCAGAACAAAAATCTCTCAAAACAATAAAGGGTAATTTTTGTTTGCTGCAACACAAGATTAAAAGTAATTATCTGATCTTGACTCGTTAAGTGATACTATTGTAAGGTCAAAAATCAAAGTAAGAACTTTCTGCAATTAGTATGCCTCTCAATTGTTTGATTTAAAGCCTCAAAGAAAATTTCTCAACTCATTTTGGGGTTTAGATCAATTGATGGCTTTGCCAAAACTGCTCATTCAAGTGGATTGAATGTATAGTGTGAATTCTGAGGTGCAAATCTTACGTAGGTACTGAGAAAGATAGGATGAAGGCGAGCGTGGAAGGCGAAAAGGTGATACTGGTGCCTTACATGAGAGAGCACGTGCCTAAATACCATGATTGGATGCAAGATCCTGCCATCCTCGAAGCCACCGCTTCCGAATCCCTCACACTTGAACAAGAATTTGACATGCAAGTCTCCTGGACACAAGACCCCCTCAGTATGCTTAATATACCTGTATAATTATCATTGCTTAATAAAATTTTGAGGGTTTCGATTGAACTTATAGGTCGTCTTTACCTTTTTCATGCAAATTCAGAGAAAAGAATGAAGATGATTTTTTGGATTTGACTTCTGTTTTTGCAGAGCAGACTTTTATAGTACTGGACAAAGAATTGGTTGTTGGAGACTTCATTCCTGGAGATCCCCATGTTGAAGGTCATTATTATTTTTTAATCTGAATTCACAAACAGTGTCATCTAATCCTGGCATATCATGGTGCAATATATGATTACCATGGGCTATAATTGTTCAATTTGAGGCAGTTCTTCTACTTTGTTTTCAGTTTCGAATGTTATTTCTTCCTCGTATTTTTTTTTTTTTTTTCCAAAATATAATATCCTTTATGTTGTGTGGTTTTTTTTTTTTTTTTTGTTGGGGTGG
>CAIGRP010050415.1:0-17439 GCA_903798385.1 Fraxinus cuspidata
ATACCTGCTCCATATACTCATCAGGGCTAAGATCAAGAACATCCAAGTAGAAGTAGATAATCACGGCAACCAATCAAGAGTAAATAAATATGCGATGGAGATATCATATAGGATAATTTATAGATATTTTCAAAGCACGTTTACACAGAATAACAGCTTAACACCTAGTCAATCAAAGTACACGGTCAACACATATACAACAAATGCATAAATGACCCCACAAAAAGATCTCACCACACTTATCCTATTCCATTCCGTGTTGCTCACCACCCCAAGAACACATATCTCACCATATCGTCAATCATGCTCACTAGACTGATCACTTAACTCATCTCTAACTGGTAAGTCACAATAGATCCTAAGTTCTCGGGATAATCTTCTATAATGTGGATAATGGATCTCCACTGAACAAAAGTGATAGAAGTGCCTCCCTCACACTCCATCTGATTAGGGTCTATTCACAAATGAATGATTCCAACATTTAATCACATCTCCACTAGTGATCCAAACCTCACACTTAACATCCCCGTACATATCACCAATGTACCTCCAGGCATCTATACTCCACAGATCTTACCTTACCAATAGAGATCATCACTGCTAATGCATCACAAACCCATTATGGCAAATCAACACCTTTTTGGCGATCACAAAGGTCATGGCTCAATTTAATTGACACACGCACCACAAGGTTACTCCATCACCAATGCTCTAACAAATCCACAAAGAATTTATCCCACAAAGGGAAAGGTGAAGTGACACTCACAAAGAGAATAGAAAAAGAGTTGGTTATTTTACTCCACTCACAAAAGAGGCTCACGAAGAGAAAGAACATAACTCTCACATGGCTACCTCACATAATCTCACGAAACCACACAAACTCACAAAGATGAAAGAGAAAATGGCTGTCCCTCTAACTTCTCACTACTACACTCTCTTATACCACTCACAGAGCAAAACGAAGTATGCTATAGATATCAACCCACTGTGCATGCAAATACATTACACAAAGTAATAAGATCACACTCTCAATAAACCTCACACATGTCATCACTCGACCCAATGACAGAATTCGCATCACCACTCTTCTAATCTTCCCTTTTATTATCATTCATAAGACAGTCTATTTCAACCATATCCAAATTATCGCAGTTAAAACACATTTTAATTTTCGCACATGCCTTAGACCACCTTTGCCATCAAAAGGTTTTATGAAAAACATTTTCGTTTTGCCAAATTAAAAAATCACATTTTTCATTAAAATATGCACAACTCATAATGTGTTGTCATTTTACCCAAAAATACACAGAACATAAAATGAAACCAACAACGACCACAAGTAAACCACTGACACAATTCACACAGAATAGTCAAGTAAACTTTCCTAAGGTAGGGATGTCAATTTACCCCGCCTCACCCCGCCAAGAATAATAATAATAAAAAATTATTTAACTATAAAAAAAAATTAATTAACTGAAAAAAAAAACTAAACGGGGCGGGAAACGCGCTCCGAACCTGCCCAATCCTCCCCGTTGCCAACACTATCCGAAGGCCATGTGCAATTCTAGTAATGAAAAAAATTTAAATTGACAACTAATTTACATAGAATTCAAAGCAAATAATTAACAAATAATTCATAGGCCTAGCCACATGCAATGATTACCCCTTCACGGTAATCCCAAACCTAGCGTCTCCCCACATGATAACTTCTAATGCGAAAAATAAATCATTACTCTACACGATAACAATAATTGCAATAATAAAGGCAAAGATCATGATACCGAGCGGACCACATCTGATGGTCCGTAAATATTGAGAGCTACGAATTCACCACTTTAGGACTACCGCAATCCGTCCCAAAGCTTCTGTCAATACGAAACGACACCCAGCACCTAAACATCCAAACGTAAGATCATTCAGATTTCACCGTATTGCTCGAAACTGAAATCCGACAACACTATAGGGTCCGTCTCATCTCCAGCAACATTCTTTCTTTTCAGACCACCACAGGAAAATGTCCCACGCGCCTCCAAGCGCTTTGCCGGAGTCTGCGCGTGGGCTTTACACGACGGCCAACCAGCTTCTCCTCCACCTGCACGTCATGCCTGTGGTGTCTGTTTCTCCACCAGACCTTTAGACTCGTCGAAAAACGCAATTGCAAGTCCGGTTAGTATTTTCAAAATCTGTCTACTTTTTACCCTATTTTCCAGCTTCCTTTCCGACCACTTCCAGCTTGTTTTTGGTCGTAAAAATTCACAGATTTCTCAACAACACAAGCTTTGATACCATTTGTCTCAGGAATCCCCAGAGAAATTTTGATTCCGAGCTCAGAAAACAACCAAATTAATCAACAGGCCAATGCTCGACCAAAAACTTCCACACATTGTTTGCTCCAAGTTTCACCCCCATGAAGGAGATATGGTGATGATGATTGCAAACCCATACATGGAGGAAGGAGAAGAGAATAACAATAGTTGGAACTCACCAAGAAATCCACCAAACAAATCCCGGCTGCCCTTTCTTCTCCATGGATGCCTCTCCTCTCCACTCTCTTGCACGCACTTCACACACTCAAAAAACGGCTGGGAGTAGGGGGAATAAATAGGGGTCAATTAGGTCACTTAATTTTGGGCTAAACACTCCCTCCAAAATGGGCCAAAGTCCACTAAATGAGCTACCGGATAATTCCCACAACTAACCACGCAATTGGGCTAACAACATAACCATCCAAACCCAAACTTGGGCCATCCAAAAGTATAGGTCGTTTCCGAGTCGAGCCAAATCTATGGTGTCGCTAAATAATCCGACAACTATTTTACATCATCGCCCGGATTTATTGGATATAAAAATCCCAACATTATCAAATACCAATACAAATATATTCTATCATTGTACATTTCTAATAGTTAGACGTGACAAAACTTTTCCCATGCTATCAAGTATATGATTTACACTTCTATAATCAAGGTAGGAAGTGTTTAATAGAGTTATCCTCCATCTCCAGTAATTATTATTCATGTTCTAAAAATCATTGCTTTGTATTTCAAATACAAGATAATCCCAACAAGGAAACTAAACTGCTGTGAAGAATGTTTGGCTTGTGGAAGTTAGAGCTCAATACGGGAAACAATAAGTGCATATTTGGTTCGCTATACTCGACAGTTTGATAGTTTTATTTTTTTAATATTGTTCATTACTATTGAATCATTCTACAAAAATAAGCACTAAGTTTTTAGGTCCCTAAAAGTTGTCGCCGCCTGCTTCAGTGTGCAATTTTATTGATAACTTTCACAGATAATAATGCCTAACAAAATTGAATAAGTATAGGTCAATATGATGTGTTGTACTTTACTCCATTAGTGTTATTTCGGCTATATTTTATATATTTGAGGTTGTCCAAAAAGGTAGTTAACTTCGTTTTCTTAAATTTTCTCACATTTCAATACTATGAATATATGTTGTCATAATAAATCTTTCCCTATTAAAATAATGTCTTATACGTTATTTTGATTAAGCATGAGTTATTATTCATTTAACTAAATTTAACATCAGCATATTTTAAGGGGAATAGCAGTCACGATACCAAATCTTTTATTTAGTAGCAGACTTTGCACAAACCTTTCATTTATACCACCGTGAGTACTAAACTTTCAAAAAATTCGCAGCTCAAGTTCAAATGGATGGAGACTGTTAGTTTGACTATTAGTTGACTCCAAAAATTATTTTTGACCAAATCAACAAATGGCAAAATGATAATGTCATAATTTTAACATAAAAAAAGGAAAAAAACACTATTCACGTTCTTCAGAAATCTCATCCACCCTACCCTGCGCTGCCTATTCCGAGGCCGACGACACCATTTCTCGTCCGCGATTATAAAAATGGAATACATGGGGAGTCTGAATCGGATGAAGAATTGAGAAGCTTGGCATTTGAAGAGTACACAAGGCTTAAGCGCCAGAAATTCATCAATGGAGGAAAAGCATAAACAAAGAGAATCCAATTTCTTTACCTTTCTTCCAGAAACACTTAGGGGCTGTTCTCTTTGTGTTCAGTTTTGTGTTTTGAGTTTTGAATTCATTTTGTGTTTTGTGTTTTGAGTATTCATTTTGAGATTTTTGAAAATGTGTTCTTTTTGGCATTTTGAAAAATTATTTTGAAAACGCCCAAAACGCGTTTTGAAAATTTTGACATGATTATAACTGAAAACACCCAAAATAACAAATTTGTCGTTTTGAGTTTTCTTTACAAATTTTTAACTTGTTTTCAAAAACGCGTTTTCACTGTTTTGGAAAATAAAAAACAAAAAACGGTTTGAAAATGGTAAAGAGAACAGAGCCTTAATTTTCGAGATTTCAAAACGTGTTTTGAAAATTTTGACTTGATTATAACTGAAAACACCCCAAATGACAAATTTGTCACTTTGAGTTTTCTTTACAAAATTTTAACTTGTTTTCAAAAATACGCTTTCGAAAATGGGAAAGAGAACGCATTTTCACTGTTTTGAAAAATTGAAAACAGAAAACGGCTTGAAAATGGTAAAAAGAACACGCCCTTACATTTCTTTGTTCAAACACTCTATTCTCTACCATCTTCACTTTCTACACTCATTCTACTGTACTTCCTAGCTTTTTTCATGGACTTATTTTCTCCCCTATCCTAATGTCCACCTCAATTATCGAACTCTATCAAGTCAAAAAACCTAGAAGGAAACTAGATACCATTCCCTGAAATTCGATTCCACCTAGAAACAAATGCCGCAGAATGAAAAATTTTCTACTCATGATCTCAACCAGGTCTCGTGTGAATCCCATAGAGACCCGAATCAGAATTTGAATCTGGGCTCAAGTCTTTTGGTTGACTGTTTTGTGGAATGGGATGTGAGAGCACCATTGGAGGTTCTACATGAAGATGATGGTGGTGGTGGTTGGTACAGGCGGCGATGGTGGTGATTGATAATGCAACCGTCGTGGTAGTATTTGTTGGTGGTGTTGGCAGTGGTGCTACTAGAGGCAGATGTGAGATAATAGTGGTTACAAATTGGTTTGTTGAATGTGTCCATTAAATTGGTTAATATGTGATCAATAAATAATGTGACCAATGAAATAGATAATTTGTGACTATTAAATAATGTGTAACCTAAAAATTTGTTAAGTTGTGACCAATAATTTGATCATATGTGACCTAAAAATACTTTGTGACGATTAATTTGATATTTTATAATCATGAAATAAGTCGCGACTCATAAAATTTGTGATTTGTGATCAAAAAATAATATGTGACCAATTAATTAATTTAATTTGTGATCGAGAAATAAATTGGGAACTATAAAATTTGTTGTTTGTGACTGTAGCGTCTGTAATTGTCACTAATACATAAATGTGACCATAAATAATATAATATTGTAACCATAGTATATTTAATTAATTATTTAATAAATAAAATTTAAATTAATATCTAATTTTTGAAAAAGTAAACCTTATTTCTTATATTTGAAATAAGCCATACTTAATGTCTTACTAATGAATTTTTCCCACCTAAAAAATATGAAACCCATTTTCTAGACCCAATTCATAGAAAAGAGAACTTCTTCATTATGATGATGTAATATCGATGATGTGATAACCTATTATTCCTCACATTTCTCTCTCCGTCTCTCATAAAAATTGAATTGTCCAATTTCATTATTTCACATAAATTGCTACAATACTGATGTTTCATCATCCTAATGATAAATAAATTATTCTTCTTTCTTTGCCTATTATCATCATAGCCGCAGGTTTATATATCATTTCAATCACTAAAATCCTAAATTCATTGCTTCCTCCCCCACCCAAAAAAAAAGATAAAAATAAAAAATCCTGCATTATTCTGTTCAAAGCACGAGTTGTGGTTTATTTAATTGGAGAGGAAGGAATTTCAATTTGAGAACCTTAACTTGAGGTAAGATTCTCTTGTCTTTTCTTCGAACTTTGGCTAGGGTTCTTGGTTTAAGCGAATGATACGTTGTGTTTAATGTCCCTTGTATTTGAGATTTAAAAGAAGAAAGTTTACTAACAAAGTATTGATTGGAGAAAATTTCTAAAATTTGTTTTATATTTTGGTTTCAATGATTGATGTTAATATCTTTAAATGAGTCCAATAATTCTTAATGATAGGAGAAAATATTTGTCATGTAGACATGTACCAATGCGAATTTAAAAGGACCCTCTCAAGCAAATTTGTCCGGCTTGCTAAGAAACACGGATACGGATATGTCGATACACGTTATAAAATTCGACATAAATTTATTAATATAAAAAAAATTAATACAAAAGTATGATATAAAATAAAATACTAACACACTTTATTTTAATCATAAACTATCGAAAATTCCTTTTCTTCAACATCAATTTCTTCATTATTATTAAAAAATAATAATCTCCAACTCTGGTTCATCTAATGATAGATTGGCAACCTCAAGCAATCCAACATATTCAAGAGTATCAAATGAGTCTTCGACAATATTCCACATTTTAGATTCTCCTTTTGGATAGAGATTTAAATCTTTTTAAAAAAGATGCAAATTGCTTCCTTCTCGTAGAGTGCTAAAAAAAGTATGTACTTCAATTTTTTTTAGCACTAGATGAAGAAGAAGGTTGCACAACAAGTTTCAAATAAATGTTTTGTAGTAAAGGTGTATGTGAATCATGAAGTATCGGATACGTATCGAAAATTTAAAAAAATATATAAAATATCAAAAAACACGTATCCAGTACGTATCGGAGGGTATTGGAGAGTATCAAAGCTTGTATACATATCGAATACGTGTATGTAACAAGTTTACTAGTATCGATACTGCTTAGTCGGCTTGAATATGAGGTAAGAAAAGATTCACAAGCACCTACCATGCGTGGAAATATATACTCTATGTACTAACCTGTGAAAGTGATATTTATTGAAATTTCAAAGCTGTAAAGAATTACTCATGCCTTTCCTTATGGTAATTTTTATGAATGTGTGTATGATTAAAATTTTCGGGAAAAATGATATTCTTTTAAAATTTGGTATTTTAATTTTGAAAAATCGATGCCCACAGAATTCATATTGTTGAAGTTCACTTGAAACAAAATTTATGAATTTGAATCCTGACTACACCATGATAAAAGGAAAGGGGAGATTTTGGCAACACTCTCGAAAAAATAATGGTATATTTGTCAAATGCATAAAAAATGGACACTATTTAGAATCCTAAAAGTAATGGACTAAATTCATTTATCCCTCTAGAGCTTTCCTATCGAGATATTTTCTTCTGTTCCAAATGTTGTAAAAAACCTCATTTATCAAATATCTTCAATAGCCCAAATCCATGAATTAATAAGTCCACCTTCCTTCCTTCTTATTATCATTTCTTACTTTCCTTCAATAAATAAACAATTTCTTTGTTTAGAACTCTACATTTTCAATAGTTGCATCACTTTGGCTGTATAGTTTTTTGAGCTTTCTCTATATATATGGTTCTGGCTCTTGAAGATTGGGCTTGCAAAAAACTGAATTGATTTAGAGAAAATTTTCTGTTGATTCCATTTTATCATTTCACAATATGAAAGTAGGACTGGATCTTTTCTTAGATTTGTTTTTTGAAGTTTGTCTATCTTGATGATTTGTTGCGTTCATTTTCATCTACTCCTGTTTGTGTTGTTTTGCCTGCATAAGGTTGGAGTACAGACATAGAGCGTGTCCAGCACGCGTCGATAAAACCTAGGATCATAGTTTTAAAAGTCCCAATTGAGGTCCACTCCAGAATGAAGCGAATAAAAAACGCCTCGTTGTGATGCAGTTTTTGAAGGCATACGGCTCAACTAAGGGACACACATCACAAATACTACCGTAAAGCATGTGATGTGTGTGTATTTACTTTTCTTTAGGTGTGGATTCAGAAGATCCTAAAAAGTCTAGTTGACTCACTTTGGGAGTAACCAACAGATGAATTTTAAAAATTATATAAATTGTGTTTCTCATATCAATCATGCTATATGTACAATGATTGACAACGTTTGTCGTCAATTATGATTTGGCATCATCACATTCATTCATTCAAAAAAAATATTCAAAAACTGTTTTTTAAATCAATTGTCTAGATTTTGCCATATCAAACATTGTCAATAAACCTTGTCAACCATCATTGTACAAGTAGATTAATTCAACTTTAAAATATATTATTGTCCTATAAATATAGCAATTAATATAAGAAAACATGGCATAATATGATATGATAAGCATTGATAGTTAAATCACAAGCACATCAATGACAATATGATCAAGGATTTTGTTACTTGTATACAAAAAAATGTATATAATAATTTACAAACTATGATGTCGAGGGAAAAGATTGAATAAAAAGTTAATTGTATTTTAAACTGTTAAGTGGTAGATTGTCATGTAACAATATATAATTCATTATGATGTACATGTAGCAAGGTCTTATGAACAAATACATGCTTTCATCAACTAATACATCTCAAAACACACCAATTGCAACAATTATCAACCCTCAATCTTCTATTAGATGAGCCTGAAAATATTACAACTATTCTCCTTGAAATTTCCTCTCAAATAAATAGGCAGTCTCATAATTGGCTCCTCCATAACGACCAAAAATTTGAAGAAAATACTAATTTTGAGCCTCTAAAATAATGTAAAGGTGACAATCTTCTATTAGACAAGCTAAAGACACCAATTATACTCAGCTGCAACCTTGCCTTAAGATCAATCAAACACTGTTAAAATCACTAATTCGAAAAAACAATCTATCCGTCATTAGACATTGATTGTTCATTTTATGTTAACCTTTTGGTTATTGTAGGTTGGAAAGTGCAACGAGCAGAGGGAGAATGGAACATTCCCAGGGCCTCTATAATGCAAAACTATGTCAAGATTGATTATGCATTTACCTTTTGGTTAGAAGCTGTTATAAGGTACTTAATTGATTAATAAGGCATTATTGCAAACATGTTATTGTTAATTCTAATGCTTCATCATTGCATATAAACATGTTGGCCAAGATGAATTTTCGACTGTTATTCGAATGTTTTTTAATATCATTTGTTTGCTCGTTGACAAAAGCATTTAGAGCGCGTTTAATTGTTAGCATGGAGTTTGCATGAAAAAAAAATAAATTCTAAGCAATTCAATTGCCTAGTACTTATTTGTATGTAAATTATTAATTAAATGTGTTTTAATGATTTAGTTTTCAATTCAAAAAATATTACACTTGTTCATTTTTTCGATAAAAATATGGTCACATGGCAAAAAATTGGAAAATATTTTTCATAGAAAAAATTGTTAATCAAATCCCCGAAAATATAATTTTGAGTGAAAAATGACATTTTCCATAGAAAATAAAGCCAATTAAACACTCTTATGGTTTTATTACTTCACTGATTGTGGTGTAATGAATGTCAAGGCCGGAATTGCTTACTTTACTAAAGATGTCAACTTGTGTGGAGTTGTATTGAGATTTGATAATCGAGGTAATGAAGGAGATCATATACATCTAGTTAATTGCTTTAATGATGCACAGTGATTTTTCCAAAAAAAAGTGACAGAATGTCATTTTTTCACATTCTCATTCTCGCAAACACATTTGATGCATTAACTGAATTGATTCAAAGAAATATGAATTTAGCGCAAGATTAAAATAAGGTTTGAATTTATATATTTAAATTTTAAAAAATACACACCCATGTATCTAGTTAATTGCTCTTACTAGGCATTGCGACTTTTTCAAAGATTGTCACTTTTCCACACACTCATTTTCGCAAACACTTTTGGTGCATCAATTAAATTGATTCAAATAAATATGAATTGAATTGAAAATTAAAAGCATAGTTTGAATTCATATATTTAAATTTTTAAAAATACATATGTATCCATCTAATTAATTGTTTCAACGGGTACAATAACTTTTTCAGAGAAAAGTGATAGTATATAAGATCAAAATAAAATTTGAATTCATATATTTAAATTTTTTAAAAACACAAGTATGCACCTAGTTAATTACACTAATAATATACTACGAATTTTTCAGAGAAAAGTAGCGGAAAGTCACTTTTTTCACATTTTCATTCTCGCAAACACCTTAGACGCATCAATTAAATTGATTCAAAGGAATATAAATTGAATGAAAGATTAAAAGAATGTTTGAATTCGTATATTTATGTTTTAAAAAACACACGTATACAAATAGTTAATTGCTCTAATGAGATACTGCGACCTTTTTAAAGAAAAGTGGCAGAATGTACTTTTTCGCATCTCATTTTCGCAAATAGCTTGGATACATTGATTTGATTGATTCAAGATTAAAACAGTGTTTGTTTATTATATAACAGACAGTCTTTACCAAGTATTAACCTCACCAGTCGACGCAATGACTTCCTTATTCAATTGGTATTTACAGATGCACATTAGATGGTATAAGAATCTTGATTCGACTATCTAATATAGCCCATTCCAATAGATTACATTGTAAACATTCTAAAAATGCATACAAGTCCTAGAACCAGTAAACAATCTAGATCTGCAATGCACAATCTTGCTCTGATTGAGAAGGTCCTCGAAAACCTGGTGATTAATCAACCATCATCACGTCTTTCTTAACTAAACTCTTCCTAGCAGGCATCGTGTATGAAAACTATCACTAGCTTAAAATGATATAATTGGGGAACTGATAGAAAAAAAAATTCAAAACATGAAAACCTGTAATTTTAGTTTGTTTATTTTTAGATTTGGGGAAAAAACTGTGAATAATAGGTAGTTAAAGTGACCCTTGATCATGTTTGTGCTTTATTTGTGGAAGATTTCCTCTTTTTCCTTCAATTTTCCTTGATTTCTCGAGCATGGCAGACGACAGTTTTGAAATTTTGTAAGTTGCTGTTGGTTTATGTTGAGCGAAAAAAAAAAAATAAATAAATACAAAATTAACAATTTTCCATTTAATCGAAGTTTGTCACGAGTTGTCAAAACCACCCTAGAATTTAGGACACTTGTGCCGGGCTACATCCTATTTCATTATGCCGTGTATATCTTTTTTTTTTTTTATGGTTTTTTTTAAACATATCAACGCGACTTGAAATGTTTTTTAGATCAGTTCTGGATCCACCTCTATTCATGTATGGATAATTTGTTGTTGAAGTCTAGCTGCTATATTTATTATTTGCTTTTTTGCGGCTATATTTATTATTTGCTTATCGTCATTTTAAACTTACAACTTGTTAACCAAAAATGCACAAGTAAAATCTTCTATCCATTACCAGTGTAACAAAATATCTTATTTAAGTAAAATTAAAATAGTGTCATGTATTTACCAATTGGTGAACCAGTAGTGTTGAGTGTTTCTTGTTAGCTGATGTCAATCATTGAAGTTAGCTATTTAGTTGACTTGTTTAGAGAGACCTCGCTTCCATCTATATCGGGGCTTTGAGTTAAAACTAAATCGAGGAAATTACACCCAATGTCACTTTTTGGATTGACATTTACAAAAATGTCATCTTTTAAAAATCTTGACAAAATGTCATTTTTGGACTTTTTTGCCCTTCCAAAAATTTTAAATACCTTACATGTCGTTCATTAATTTTTGATTTAACAAGTTAAAATAGTTGTACCAAAAAGTTGAAAACATCACACCCATCCCCGCCCCCACACCCATGTGCTAAACCCACTCCCATTGCTGAGATTTTCTCTTCTTTCTCACATCCTCTTCATCCATTGCTTAAAAATAAACACTAAATCATGCCACTCCCATGATCATGGTCGGTCCTATGATTTACGGACCCCGAGGCAAACTTCATAAATTAGGTACCTCAAAATCAACGTAAATACAAAATCCAACAGTGTATTATACAACTTATTTTTACCTTAAAAACTTAACACTAAAACAATAAACAAATATATAGAACAAAAGATTTATATTATAAAGTAAAAAAAAACTAACAAGTGTTCAAACAATTAGTTAAATATTTTTTGCACATCTTTGAGAAATAAGATGTTATCAACTCTTTTTGGATCCATTTCAACAAATAATCTCTCATTTTTTTAATCAATATTTTTCCAATTTTTAGGATCCTCCAAATTCAAGGAAAATTACCCCCCTCGATTTAAAATTTTATGTTGATCATCAATATCTTCCTTCTCATCTATTTCATTTACACTAATGGGTTGAATTACTTCTTCATTCTCCTACTTGACTTTGATTACTGTCCAATTCCAATGTCACAACTCAAAATCCTGAATCAAAATTAATACATCATCTTTTATTCTTTTCCTTTAGAGAATTTAAGTAATAAAGACGGAAGATTTTCTGAATAATAAAGGGAAAAATTAAAATTAAAATTCATCAAATTAAAACCAACAACACTAAAGAGAGAAATCAAGAGAGTAAACACTCAAGTAAAAAAAAAAAAAAATTGTATTGTTTTCAAAATAACTTTTCCTAGTTTAATCAAAATCCAACAAGGACTATATTTTCTTCAATCAGGATACCAATATTTATTTATATAAACATCCAGAAAAATGATTAATTTATCAAATAAAGAAAAACTCATTGCAGATTACACAATTCTGACTAATTTTAAGATGCTAACTGAAATCAGGAAATTAAAACAAAATAATTAGGTAATCAACTAAAAATGACAAAAATTCGAGCAATCCTATATGCAATAGCATGGCATGGTGGTGGTGGACAACTGAGAGAGGAGTGAAAGGATGGTGTCGGTCAAGGGCCCAAGGCAAACGATGGATTTCAGCTATTCTCGCTAGCACGCACAAAAGGTATATGTATAGGGCTTTGAATTGATTTTGTCAATTTTATATTTAAAAAAAATTCTATCTGAGGCCCCTATAATTTTTGGGCTTGAGGCATGGGCCTCACTTGCCTCTGTCCAAAATTGGGTCTGCCCATGATTGATAAAACACCCTACCCAACAGTAATCGCTCCTCATTTCCACTTCTTTCTCAAGTGGTTGATGTTTCCTTCCATAGTATGCATCAAAATTGACAGAGCACAAGAAGTTTTTATCTTCAAAAGATTGGCTTGGTTTCTTCTCATTCCTAACACAAGATATGTTCATCTCCCATTAAAACATCAACTGAGGTTTAAGATTTTTGAATTTTTTAAATATTATTCAAAAATGCTGGATTTTTGGCCAAAAATGTATAATGTTTTTAGGAAGTTGTATTTTGTCTTTAATAGGTGGTGGGTTTGCCTCGAAATTAGAATACACACGTCCATTGTGGTTAATTTTATGAATTTTATATTTAAAATTGGAGTCTTTTTAGTATTAATTCAAACTCTAATATCTTGTTAATAGTTCAAAATATAAGAGTTAAATCCTAAAAATAAAGATAATTTTAAATTGAACTTCACATTTAAGTAACTCTTAATTGAAGCATACAACATAAACCCACATTCATGACCATGGGAGGTGGGGAGCCTGCGATTATAAAATAAGTACGGCTCAACCCCTTGTGAGAGGGCTGTCAGTCGAAGTGTACACCTAGCACATCTAATTTAGAATAACACAGTGAGATTTTTGCAGAATTTCGAAGACACCAATAGAACTGGCAATAGACTTCATTTTTATCATCTGAACATGTAGTGGAAATCATGTTGAGATTGGCTCTGCTACTAACAATAGACTGAGGAAGGCGAATCTCTTCTTCTTTTTCTTTCCATTTTTAGGACTGGATCCATTCCTTATGGGTTATGATTTAATGTGGTTATATACTCTAATAATTGGCAAACTTGTACTGATTTGAACTTAAAACCATGAAATGCTTTCAATTAATGACTGAGAGGTCTACCATTGGATCTCGTCCTTTATTCTTGGGGTCGAATAATGTAAATGTATTGTTTGCTACTATAATAGCAAATAACTTTTTTCCTATTACTTCACAGGCTGGAGCTTTTATGTTTGATTATTCCTCGTTTTTCTCTTTCTTTTTCCTTTGTTCTACTACTAATTTTATGTAAATTTATCTATAATTAAACATTCATTGTTCATTTTAGTTGACCTTTTTGGTTATTTCAGGTTGGAAAGTGAAACAAGAATGGAGGAATGGAACATTCCCAGCCCAAGGCCTCTATAATACAAAACTATGTCTAGTTTGGTAGTGCATTTACCTTTTGGTTTGAAGCTATTATAAGGTAATTAATTGATTAATAAGGCGTTATGCAAGCATGTTATTGTTGATTCTAATGCTTCATCATTGCATATTGATGAGGTTAGTGTGGAGGAGTAGTACTTGCGTATTTGGAACTCTTGGATGGTCGGTGTTCGAAGAAAATGGTGTAATTTTTGCATACAGTGTCCGTTTTGGGCCCATGACCCTATTTCGGAAAGTTTGCGACAATTTCCATTGAACTTACTGCTTTGCTGTGATGTATGGTGGATTTTAGATATTTGAATTCGTTTTCTAAATCAAAATGGCACTTAATGTTTCTTAATTCATTATTTTCAGTATTTATTTATTTTTCTTTGTAGCCCAACCCATTTAGGGACTCCTGGCCTAGTAGGTTATCCAATCTTTTCATATTTAAGACTTTAAAATGTCTTGTAGGGTTTTTGGTTGTTCATGAATTAAGAAAATACGCTTGTTTTTTCAAGTGCAATCCATTTCGAGTTGTTATTATTGTGTTTGTAAATTCGAACAACATCATTTGGTATCAGAGTATGGTATGTAGAAGAGGACGTGATGGTCGTGGTGGCCAGATTGATGAAGTTACAGATCTGTGTAATCAAATCGATGTGTTGACAGTTTGGTTTGATCAGTTTATGACGTGGGCGACGGAGGTTGTGCAGAAGGGAACACCGTATGCCTCTCCACGTCGTGGCCCTACAAGTGACGAGGAAGAAGGATATGAATCAGGCGAGAGGTTAGACGAGGAGACCTTATTGGAGACACGTGGCGGTCATGAACAGCCGCCCCGTGTGCAACCCGAAATTATGGTTGTTCCCTTATCGAAAGACTTCAAATAGCCAATGATAGAAGCATATGATGGAGTCACGGATCCGCTTGACCACTTGTTGACTTTCGTTGATTTAATGAGGCTTTATGCAGCTCCAGATGCAATGATGTATCGGTCCTTTCCCTCGACACTCAGGAGAGAGGCTAGAGACTCGGTGGCCACCTGACACCCAGGTCTATAAAAACTTTTGATGAGCTTTCTAGGAGTTTTGTGGCGTATTTCATGAGTAGTAAAAGGAAACGGAAGACGACAATTGGATTGATGTAAGTTGTGGAAGAAAAAGATGAATCTTTACAGGAGTACTTGGCTAGGTTCAGCTGGGTGACACTTGGTATAAGGGACCTTCAAATGTCTGTAGTGGTAGCAGCGTTAATGAATGGGATGTGGAACCGGGCTTTTAAGATATCACTCTCTAAAAATCAATCGGAATCGATACATGACCTGCTGAAAAAGGGTGACAAATACAGGGATGTAGAAGAAGCATATTAGGTCACCAAAAATCATAGAGAGGGATGGGAGACAGAAAGTCACAAGCGAAAGTCAAGTTATGAGCGAAAACTTATTGATAAAGGCAAGTTGAGAAATGAGCGTACGAGCAAGGGATACGTTCCGGATCGATCCATCAGACAGAGGCGAGATGAGGTCAAGGCTTTCACCCCTTTAAATACTCTGTGGGCAAAGATATTGATGGAGGTTAGGGATATGAAAGAGCTTGAATGGCCGAGACCGATGACCGCATCAGCCAACAAGAGGGATAAGAGCAAGTATTGCCATTTCCATAAATATCATGGGCGTGATAAGAAAGAATTCATCCACTTGAAGAAGGAGATCGAGCACCTCTTGAAGCGGGATTTTTTTTGACTAAGTACGCGAGGAATGATCGAGGCAAGTAGAAGGTTGATAACCAACCATCGCCCAGTGCCTGTGTTATAAATGTGATTATTGGAGGGATCAGCGGGATGGGACTCGAACTCGGCTAGAAAGAGCTATGCACACACAGTCGGGGTCTGCACCATTCAAAAAAAGGCCAGATTCAATCAAAACATTACTTTTGGTGAGAAAGATTTAATAGGTGTGGTAACTTCCCATGATGATGCCTTGGTGATAGTCGGCGACATAGCTGACTACGATGTCAAGAAGGTGTTGGTTGATGGCGGTATGTAGGATTAAAAATTTCGTTGGAAAAGGTGAAAGCAGTATCCACCTCCCTCCAAGGATTCGGAGTGGCTACTGTGATACCGGAGGGAGTTGTGAAACTGCCTTGATATTAGGTACTTACACCGCATGCGTAGTGATCTTGACGAGCTTTTTGGTTGTCAAGGCCCCCATGGCATATAATGCAATCTATTTTTGCTGCAGGGCTATTCCCTCCACTTACCACAAAGTGATGAAATTCCCAACCAGTCGTGGTGTGGGGGTGTGTGAGGGGTGATCAATAGTCTTCGAGGAAGTGTTATGTTGACAGTATATGGACGAAAGGATCTCCACCAATATGATGTTGGAGCTTGAGCCTCCAAGGGGGCGATTAGAGTCCCTCGATACTAAGGAAAAAATTTTGGTGGTAGGAGGAGGGCGTGGATTTAAAGGGGAAAAGACCGTATGAAGTGATCCGAAGCCTTAGAAAGAGAGCTTACAGCGTAAATGACTTGATAGGAAAACCACTAGGCAGGCCATGGAACACTGAGCATCTCAAGAAGTATTATCACCATACCCTATATCCTACTGCCTCAAAGATCGCTCAACACATAGCGGTGAGCAACAAAGTTAAGAAATTGGTTAGCTCAGAATCCCTCTAATGGCTGGTGATTATCACCAGACCCTATACTCTTCTTCTTCGAAGATCGCTCAACATATAGGGGTGAGCAACAAAGTCAAGAAATTGGTTAGCTCAAAATCACTCTAAGGGTTGGTGATTATCATCAGACCCTATACCCTACTGCCTCGAAGATCGCTCAACACATAGCGGTGAGCAACAAAGCCAATAAATTGGTTATCTCAAAATCGCTCTATGGGATGGTGGTTATCACCAGACCCTATACTGTACTGCCTCAAAGATCACTCAACACATAGCCAAGAAATTTGTTAGCTTAGAATCNGCAACAAAGCCAATAAATTGGTTATCTCAAAATCGCTCTATGGGATGGTGGTTATCACCAGACCCTATACTGTACTGCCTCAAAGATCACTCAACACATAGCCAAGAAATTTGTTAGCTTAGAATCTCTCTAAGTGCTGGTGATTATCACCAGACCTATACCCTAATGCTTCGAAGATCGCTCAACACATAGCGGTAAGCAACAAAGTAAAGAAATTGGTTAGCTCAAAATCGCTCTAAGGGCGGGTGATTATCACCAGACCCTATACCATACCGCCTTGAGAATCTCTCAACACATAGCCGTGAACAACAAAACCAAGAAATTGGTTAGTTCAAAATT
>CAIGRP010050418.1:0-14622 GCA_903798385.1 Fraxinus cuspidata
TAATCAAATTTGTTAATCCCGCGCAGATTACACATATATATGCGTGGAATTAACAAATTTGATTACGAACAGTGGAGAATGAATATTAATAAAACGAGATTAAAAAAAGTTTCATAAATGATCAGTAAACTTGAATTTATTATATTTTATCAATACAGACACAAAAAATGAAAAAAAAAAAAAAAAGAGACTATTAACAAATCGGTTCAAAAGGGATCAAAATTAACGTAACAAAAATGAACAGTAAGTCAATGATTTCCGCTTTTTAAGAGAGGAGGGATTTATTGAAATGAAAAATTGAAAACAAATGTTTTGGGTATATTTTCATCAAATTATAAACTCCAGATTCAAACCCCATAAATCCACCCTCTCTCGCTCTCCTCTCTCTTGCACGCAAAAACAAAAACCCTAAACCCGAGATGAATCTGAATATGAACTTAGAAACGCTGGTTGCTCAAATCCAAGGATTATCGGGCAGTNTTTGGGTATATTTTCATCAAATTATAAACTCCAGATTCAAACCCCATAAATCCACCCTCTCTCGCTCTCCTCTCTCTTGCACGCAAAAACAAAAACCCTAAACCCGAGATGAATCTGAATATGAACTTAGAAACGCTGGTTGCTCAAATCCAAGGATTATCGGGCAGTACATCGGATGTTAATCAACTCCACACCCTCTTGAAACAATTCGAGGATTTATTCAAGTCCGAGTCGACTCGCCTCGCTCCTCTACTCACTGAACTCGACCCATCGATACACTCCCTCGGTTACCTTTACATTCTGTACATTCCTAAAGCCTAGACTCTCGCAATTGAATCGAGCTTGAAATGTTTTATATTTTGAATTTAGGGATTTGTGTGCAATGGAAAATTCCTGTTATTTGCTTAAACTTCTGAATGTACATGTGAAGATGTTCGTATATGTTCTGATGTTTTTAATAGGCATTATGTTGACCTTAATTTGTTAAAATTAGTCACAATTAGTTTACTTTTAATATGATGTATTTTAATAATGCACTTCTCTTACTTCAGATTTTTTGCAATATGACACTAGTACTTCTATCTTAAAAGCAGAACAGTAATTTTTATCAATACAAGGCAAAGATAATTAAGTGTCTGCCTCAATTTAGGGAACAATATTCGAGTTTTACACTAGTTGAATGATTTGATGTGGAATCTATATTCCTTAGTTTTGTATTTGCTTTATGATGTTTATTTTGGGAGGGAGAATAGTGATGGAGTCAGATTGAACCACTTATTTGTGCGTGACATGAAATTTTCTGCAGTTGGAATTCAGTTCTCCGTTACATTTGGAACAATTTGTCACTCGCCTATATGTCTTTAACAGGGAGGCATGCACATCCGCTCCAATTTCAAAAGAGCAAGCCAGTGAGCTAGTTCTTTCTGTAGCCAGGTTTATCAATTTGTGTGCTGCTGAGCAAATACGTCTGGCACCTGATAAATGTAATAACATTCTCTGTAACATGCTGTATTTGATTTATACGGCTCTTATCTTACTGATTTCACAATTTTGATGGTGATTGATTTGCAGTTATATCTGTTTGTAAAAGGTTTAAGGACCAAGTTATGCTGCTTGAAGATCCCATGCGAGGTGTGGCTCCAATGCTGACAGCTCTTCGGAAGCTGCAATATTCCTCTGTACAGCTAACAACATTGCACCCAGATTTTCTTCTTCTTTGTTTATTGGCAAAGTGCTATAAAACTGGACTTTCCATTTTGGAGGATGACATATTTGAGTTTGATCAACCTCGGGACATTTTTCTCTACTGTTATTATGGGTATGTTTTTTTCGGCTTTGTCGAATATTTAACAAATTTTCAAGACCCTTAAAATACTTCCTTGGTGAATTTAAACTAAACTAAAATAAAATACATCCTTGTTCTGATTTTTTTGTTCACTTCATGTAGTTTCTTATCAGATTTGATTTGACCATTTGTTGTAATTGGAGATATTTGGTCAAAATTTGTTACTCCTTCTTTCCCATTTATATAGGTTCACTTTCCTTATTTTCTTGTCCCAATTTACTACTTCCAATAATAATTTACGACTAGTTATTGATAATTAAATAAGGGTAACTAGGAAAGTTTTTGGCAATAATTACTTTTCCAATAATATTAAATAAGATTTCTAAATCTGTGTGAAAAACAAAACAAGCCTATGCAAATGGGATAGAGGGAGTAATTTTAAATTCTAATGGCTTCAACAATGAGCTGGCCCAAAGTGTTATATATTGGCGTATCTTGCTGCAATAGGCATATAGACCAGTTTGTTGAAGAATCATTGGAACTATGCATAACCTTTTATGTTATATTATCTTTCATGAATTGGAACTTCAGTTAGTGATGATCAGATTAGCTGCATGCTAAGCAGTCTGCATTACCAAATATTTTTTTGTATAAATCATGACAGCTTATTTTTGAAGTCAGAAGCCTTTTTCTTTAAATCCTACAACAACGTGACAAAAAGCATTCACATGATCCATTAAAATTTTCTGGGTTTGAAATAGCATAATGTTTATTTACTCGAATTTTTTGACATCTTGAGAAACGCATAAGTTTATGCTTGATATAGAGACTTTGAAAGTATGTCGTCGATCATGTTTAAATGTGACATGCTGCCTTAAGCTTACTGGCCTGAATAATAACTTACTGACACATTTTAATGTTTGGCATCATCTAGGGGCATGATTTGCATAGGACAAAAGAAGTTTAGCAAAGCGCTGGAGCTACTGCACAATGTATGTAATATTGTTGGTAACCAATGCTAAATAACTCAACTTCTATCAGCTAATAACTCTGTTGATTAACCT
Source organism: Fraxinus cuspidata (assembly GCA_903798385.1). Classification (NCBI taxonomy): domain Eukaryota; kingdom Viridiplantae; phylum Streptophyta; class Magnoliopsida; order Lamiales; family Oleaceae; genus Fraxinus; species Fraxinus cuspidata. The sequence goes on from CAIGRP010050418.1 coordinate 2,830, forward strand.
ATCTTACTACTGATGGATGTGCTTTTACTAACCAGTTTTAAAACCTTTGATCTTTCTCATTGCTAATACTTTCAGGTCGTGACTGCACCTATGCCTGTTTTGAATGCTATAGCCATTGAAGCTTACAAAAAATACATACTGGTTTCACTCATCCATCTTGGACAGGTTTACCTTTTTGCTCTCTTTTCACCAAATATTGGTAAAATGCATACTTGACAGGATTAAGATTTCCTCAAAATGGACCAATTAGTCTGGATTTCTGGTTTTTATATTTTGATGTCTTCGAGAGGCAATATTTGTATGTCTTGATTGCGCTGCATTAGTAAGTTACATGGCTAAAGTTAGGATCTTATATGGCCTGAAAGATATATCTACTAGATGTCCACTGGTGCGAGACTATTGGCTTTGTCCTAATAATCCTGCTTTAACTGTTTCGGAAACTTCTATTTCTGATTTTTAGCTTATGGCCTTCTCAGATAAATGCCTTACTAGACAAATTTATTCCTGTCATAGCCTTTTACTTGAAAATTAACGAGAACCTACTTTACTTTTCATGGCAGTTCTCTACCAGTTTCCCAAAGTACACTTCTTCTGTGGCTCAAAGAAATCTAAAAAACTTCTCTCAGGTAATGTGTGGTAATTTTCGACAGCTCTGAAGTACTTGTGCAGGAACTCATTTTGTTGTGTATCTTTACTGAAAAAGTTGATAGGGCTTTTATCAGAAACTATGAACAAACAACAGCATCAGTTAATCCCAATAACTTGATGTTTAAGTTATATCTGCCTTTGCAGAAATTCCTGTAACATTTATGCTGCAAGATGTTAACTTGCTTATGATTAATCCAGATAACAAATGCATGGGAGGTACATATATTGTGGCTGTATCACATGCTTAAAATTACACGACAATATATGTGTTGTATACTGATGAGAAGTTAATTTCTTTTCAAGTTTAGTTAGATACATGAAATAAATTATCAGATCCATTGTTCGAAAACAAGATCATACCTTGATTTCTATTGTAATGTATGAGCCTCAATTAAACACAATTGTGGGCCCTCTTGTTTGGAAGCATGAAATCTAAGTTTTGGATAAGGAAGAAAGCTGGAAACTATTATCATTATTATTTTTTAATGGGGTAGATGATGCTGGATGCAAGAGCCATAGAACAAATATTGAAGAATGTAAAACTCTGGTTTAAATTGAAATGTGATGAAGGGGTGTAGACTTGGAAAAGTCGATAGGTTTTACTGAGTTACATAGTAAAATCTGGGGCATGCATACATAGGTACACACGACAGGAAATCTTTTCCTTACCAATTAATTTAGTACATTATGTAGTTGAATGGAAGAGAACATCACCTTTGAGAAATCAAATACCATGAACAAAGGAGAACTGCAGAGAACATTAACGATACTAATTATGAACCTTTGGTATAAAAGGGAGCTCAAAGACCCAGGTTAAAGATGCATTCCTATCTCTACATAAGTATTGATGAGAAATAAGATGCACTTAGCAACTGGCGTGGCACAAAGCCAAGATACTTGATTAGTTGGTGAGGAATCATCCATGAACAGAAACTCGTCGGGAACAATTTAGAACCAAAAATTTCTCATACTAGTGTTCATAAATATGATGTTTTGTTTTTATCAGAAGTATTTTTGGATGTGCATTACATTCAATTGCCCTCACCTTCTTTCGAGTTGATAATAAATTTATTTCTTGTCTCTTGAGCAGCCGTATCTTGAATTGGTGAATAGTTATCGTACTGGAAAAATATCAGAACTTGAAGCGTTTGTGCATGCAAACAACGAGAAGTTTGAATCTGTGAGTTTTTTTCGTCACCATCTTCCTACATATTAGGTCAACAGATATAGGAGTGCTCCAATGAAGTTTTTGTTTTCACTTGAACTTCCACCAAATCCCATGTGAAATCTGTGTCATTTGAAAGGGCTAAATATTATCTGCTGTTTCAGGACAAGAATCTTGGATTGGTGAAGCAAGTAATGTCGTCTATGTATAAACGTAATATTCAGAGGTTGACTCAGACTTACCTGACTCTCTCCCTCCAAGATATAGCCAATACTGTCCAACTTAATAGTGCCAAGAAGGCTGAGATGCATGTACTTCAAATGGTAGGTGCAATGTTCCAATGTTTATAGTGGAAATGAATTGGCCTGTGGTGGTCGTCTATAATATAAATGTTTATATCTTATTGCAGATCCAAGATGGTGAAATATATGCTACAATCAACCAGAAGGATGGAATGGTTAGATTCCTAGAGGATCCTGAACAATATAAAACCTGTGAGATGATTGAACGAATTGACTCATCAATCCAGAGGTATGTCTTTCTGAATTTTGAATTGTTCGACTCTCTTGCCAAGGGCGAGAGAATTTCACTGAGAACCTTTGCCAGCTTGCTGGGTGTTGGAGGATTCTTTTGAATATCTTTATATAGTTTCTAGACGAACCTGTGAAATTTGAAGGATCACACGAAAACTTGCAAGTGATATTTGTTTTGCCAATATTTCGTGGGGAGTGTGCACATTCCGCGTTGTGATTGTTATTCTTTAGATCTCGTATCTCCTCGCGTATCTTAGTGAATTTTGGGAGTAATATTCATGATGGAATATTACTCTAAAAGAAGAAGAAATTGTTTTCGGGAAGCAACCTAATTACCTATGTCCATTCTTTTGTTGCTAAGCTTAAATAGTTTACCTGCAAGTTTACTTAATAGTGAATAAGCAAATTTTAAAAGATAATCTTTATATTGATAAAAAACTGGAAATTAGTTATTTCGAGAGTAAGAGTTGCTTTTTAAATAAGTAAATTTTTTACTTAAATGTAATTGAGAAAAAGTAACTTATCCAAACATATTTGGAAACAAAAAGTTAGAAAGTGTAATTTCACAATACATGATAGATAGCACTGATGTTCCTCTTGAAATTTGTTTCAGGATAATGATGCTGTCTAGAAAGCTAACGGATATGGATGAACAACTTTCATGTGACCCGTTGTACTTAGGAAAGGCGAGTCTCTAAACACTCGTCCTCTCGACCCAGTTGGTTTCTGGGCACTCATCTCAAACTGTATGTTAACTAAATCCTTTTTTGGTCTTTAATATGTCCAGGTTGGAAGAGAGCGACAGAGATTCGACTTTGATGATTTTGACACGGTTCCTTCCAAATTCACAATATGAAAACTTGGATTCCGCAGGTGGATATGCTAATCTCAATGGATTCTGACTAGAAGGAGCTATTTCTGTATCCTTGTGTTATGGAAGAGTGAGCATGTGGCCTTTGGGTTTTGGTCCAATCTCAAATCACAAATCACCCCTTTATACAGAAAAAGACACTGATTGTAAAGTTGTTAGGGTATGTTCGATAAATAGTCTAGTGCTGGACGTGACTAGACATTACAGTTGATTTCCACCTATATTCTTTCTTAATACTGTTTGATCTGATTATTCAAGTTTTGTCCAACATGAAATGTGAGCTTTTTACATATCCTTATGGTTCATAAACAGTTTTTGCTTGGCAAAGTAGTTATAAGTGGAGCTAAAATGTTAAATGAGGATCAGGAGATGAAAAATGAAGTAAGGATGTTTTTAAGTTTGAGGTATAATCTATGCACAAGTAACATCTACTAAGCAAGCAAGGTAAAAAACTTACCAAGATTATTTTACTTGCAAAATAAAAACTTAAAAAAGTGCTTAGAGGATTTTCGGCGATGCTTAAAAGTGAAAAAAAAAAAAGTGTATTTTCCCATCTTTTAAGAACAGCCAAACATGCTCATCAAGGCTATAATGTAAGATTGTCTAGTAGCATTTTCAATTGAGTTACTGAATGTAAAATACATTACAATTTGGTTATGGTTATCCCATTTGTGTTTGTTAGTTTGACTAATAGAAAAGTTTACATGACAGTCTAGTTGGCAATAACTAGATTGCCATGTCATATTATTCAGTTAGACAAAACTATTGGAATGACTAAATTACTACATTGTTTAATTTTGATAACCAAGTAAGAACAAAATGAAGTTTAATAGCCAACATCAAATTTCTTTAAAAGCTAAGTGAGCACCAATGTAATCAACCCACTTTACATATCAGGAATGGTTTAGTAAAGGGGGTGTGGGACATTTGGCCAATCGCTTCGGGCAGTCTAGATTCTTGGCCAAGTTTTTGTTATGAATAATCCTATATAGCACCATTTTAGGTGGTATGCAAGTGATTGGACATCTTAAATGTAACTCATTTATATGTTTTTTAAAGTGATATATTAATTAATGACACTAGCATACTATATAGACTGATGCGTAAAACTAGTTGTACTAAATAATATTATTCTTTTGCTATACAGATGACAGCATATGTTCCCCATCTTGTTTCTAGGGACTGATTCAAATATCTTCACTATGTTTCATTCCAACCTTTGTTCTCCTTAATTTCAGGGTCTATCTGAAAGAGACTGGAGATTCCACACTATAATTTTTGATCTAAGAAATCAGTCATACACAATTGGAAGTTCCTATAACTTAAGAAATTAATTTCATAATTTAGACATGGATTTGTAAAGCTGAATCCCCTCGGCGCACATCATAGCTGCGGTTCACTACTTGGACCCTGGTAACATAATCCTTCTTAACTCCTTTCTCAATATTTTCCCAGACGAACTCTTAGGTATTTGAGCTAATAAATATGACTCGTCGTACTTTTTTGTATGGAGCAACCTGCAATTCGAACCATATTTATTGAGGGATTTAATAAACAAAAATGCGAACAAATTCATCAATTTTTGTACTTTCTAAAAAACTAAATGGAGAAATTTAATATTAAAGGTCAGTAAAATGCTTATAAACATTGTAAGTAGGTGATAGTTATATGGAAACAAAAAGCTCTGATACGAGTCTAACAACCAAATTGCTCAAATATTTGAGAAAAATACCCGCTTTGAAATAAAATCTAAAACTTGTGGTTCATCAAGGCTGCTTTGGGAATGCTGCACGACACAGACCAATGGTACTTTACCAGCTACTTTGTCCGGGTAGCTGAGAAGAGTTAAGCCATTTTGCCATATGATTTTGCCCACCTATTTGATAGATGCGGTGTTTGCAGTAGATGATTGTGTGCAAAAACTCACTATTTTTTAAACCGACCAATGTGGCATTCTATCAAGAAAGTGGGCAAAATATTCTGGCAATGTAGCAGGATTGAGTGAGATATATTACAGATTGAACTTGGGAATGTTGATCAATAATATAATTAGTTCCAATTCTGCATTCTTGCGGGATATGATACTCTCAATCCCTTGTTGGAAAACCAAAAATTAACTATCAAATTAAGAAGCTGTGATGAATAATTCCTGGTACAATTTATCAATGAAGCATAGTCTCATTCGAGAATAATTTACGCTAGATAGTACTGAACTGTATTAAAGAAGAAAAATAAGTTAAAAATCTTGTTCATTTTTCCAATTTCTATGCAGTATATGCAATCAAGATGATGCTTACAATATTACAGTAGCACTGCATCTACAATATCTGCGTGAGTCTGACGCTGGTGTTCTACCTCGCAGGGAGAACCTAACATAGGTAAAATTACTATAGTTAAAATCAAACGAACGTAAAAATTAAATTGATGATCTGAAAAAAGGTAAATTTTAAACAACCTCAAACATGTGTGGAAAAAAAAAAAAAAGGGTTCCAGACAAGTAACTTTTAAGCATATGAAATCATGCTCATATTTGGAAGTGAAAGTACATTAGGGTCACATTTGATTAAACGTAAAACCTTGTTCGGAGGAGACTACTAGTGATGCTAACCTGGTATCCCTTGTATTCGATTAATTCCTTCAGCCTATCCACAACTAAAAAGGAAATCTTCATTGTCCATATAACAAACATTGCCGGTCCTCAGCCAGCCATCGGAAACCAAGGTTTCAGAAGTTACCAAATAACCTGCAAGAACATCAAACAAAGCTCTTGAGCACATTGAATTACTTTTCACAAAGCAAGGTCAACCAAGCCAATATATCCCAAGCTATCCAAGCCAATATCACCAATGAGGAAGGAAAGGCTACTGCTTTAGCTAACGCACACCCTCTAGCCTTGAGCTCAATGTAATTAAGAGAGGAATGCTGCTAAAAACCAAAAAAAAATGCTTCATTTCGAAAGTTATGAGTTGACCCCAACTAACACCGAGAGGGAGGGGGGGGGGGGTTGAATATGTGTTTATATGCGGAATTTAAATTTGCCAATTAATAATAGCAGCAAATTATAATAATTATTTTTATCCAGATGAATTCACATGCAATTATATCATATGTTGAATTACCGCAGTTGATATATTGCATGAAAATAAACAATAGCACGATATAGTTGACGGAGAAAACCCCTTGCGGGATAAAAACTCCAGGCCACCTTCCTTGATCTTCAGTGCTCTGACAGATTATGCAGAAGTTGGATTTTGGTGTTTTAATTATATGGATTTGATGTTTTCAGTGATTTTGGTTGAATCAATAGAGTTTGAATAATGTATATGAGGTGATAAAAGCACTCTCTCAGATAAACTAATATTCAACTTTGAGTTTTCACGAAATAAGGCTTGGTATTTATAGTATATAGGTTTTGGGGGTGGTATAGGATTAGATATGACTCGAGAAAAATGCAAATTAGGATTTTTTTGGTAACATCGTTGCTCGAGTGAGAGCCCAGCAACAGGTGAACGACAGGTGCTCCGCTTGAGCGACAGGCTAGCGAATGTGTTTTTATTTTGGATGCTTGAGCAACAACTGGCAGTAGGCTAGCAGAAATCTGACAATTTTTCTTCTTGTTCCATAATTGAATATAAGGACTCCCAAACCATCTATACAACCTACCAATTTACTCATCGACTTTTAAAATTCTTTTACAACTATATTTTAATCTAAAGATTGTCAAAAACTATAAAACCTAATAAACTCTCCCTTGACATTCTGTTACGAAAACATATATTACAAATCAAAGAAAATCAAACTAAACTACCCTAAATCAACTGACTTAACTGAAGCTTGCTTTTTCTTTTATTGTCAAATCCGTTTTCTGAAAAAACAACTCAAATGCCAAGAGTAAAAGCAAGTGAAATAGTAAAAAAAATAAAATAAAAGATGTTGAGATAGTTATCAATAAGTTCAAAATCATTTTAGCTAAATTAAGATGCAATATCAATGTTAACGAATACATCAAAAATAAACATCGATATCACTAAACATTGATATCACTAAACATCAAAACTTAATCCAACTAAATAGGAAATATAAATATCTAGACAAAAATATTGAAACTATGCATCTACACCTACTTTTCCCTTTTTGTCACAAATGACAAAGGGATACCTGATAACTAATCACTAGCAGCATCATCTCCATCAGTCCCCTCATCAGAATCACCACCATCAGGATCCCAATGTTGCCCGATCCAACGTAATCCCTACTGAAGATAGTCGACTGCACCGCAAAGTGTAGCGAACTCTGCTGTATGGTGGTCAGTGGTGGCTCTCAGCTGTGTAATCTATTCCACCATACGAGCTTGCTGATTTCGATCAACGCAGACATCTGTCCCATAAGTGCTACTGAAGGATTACGGGAACAGACGTAGATGGCGGAATAAGATCATCATGTGGTGGTGGTGGTGGTGGAGGAGGAGAAGTAGACGACGATGAAATGTCAGTGGTGGAAGTATGAATGTCAGATCGAGATGGATGAATATTAGATGGATCAACAGAAAGCAGATCACTAATAGGATCAGCTAGCACTGTCGAATCCACTGACTCAGAAGACGCATGAGATCTAGTTCATGAAATAGTAGTATAGCCATTAGGACGAGAAATCTCGCCGTAGTCCTATTAGGGAAGCTAGTCCTAAGACCCGTCACGAGCCGATGAATCAGACAGGCATATGGAAGACCAATCCTAGTACCAATTACACGAAAGGTGCATAAAATCTGATGGCATATAAAAAAGGAAGATCTATAGAGTCGCCATGTAAAAGAGTATACAAAAATCTGGCCTTATCCATAGGTAAGGAAGAGGTATGGGAGACTAGCCACAAATTTGATCTCACAATGCACAACAAAATTCGTCGGACACTAGGAAGGGATCCAATACGAATCGCAGTCGGCCAAAGGGCTGTTAAAAAGTGTTGAACGGACAAGTGAGTTCGCAGGGAGGGTCTTAATTGACAAGTATGGGAATAACGGGTGGACAACTTAGGGAAAGTAGATAATGCTAGATATGATATCAGGACTAAGAACAACCCTAAAACTTGACCCACTAATATCATGAATATTAGCATAAAACTCCTAGACAAGGAGATTAGGCAAGAGAGTCAACTCAACAAGTAAATGCTCCAATCCACGCGAAGTGAAGATGGTAGCGAGATATGAGGAAAGATAAAAAAAGGATTACCTCACGTTCTGCCAGTATAGAGCACAAGGAAAATTGCTTCTCAAAGATATCCTGAGCAGTAGATGAGATAAATCTAGACCTACTATAAGACGTTGAAGCACTAAATGTTTGTGCGATAGTCCTCGATCTCTTAGGCGACATCTGTGACAAGTTTGCAATACCAAAAAAAAAAAAAATCAATAGATGCAACTAAAGATACTATATATCGAAATGAAAAACTAACTAATGATATGCAAGAATGCATGTGAAATGAGGCAAATAGGCCGTACGCACACTAAACTATACAAAAGGTTACACACATATACCAAAATCTAGACAAACATGTCACGAACACGCAAATAGATGCAAACCAACGTTAGAGAACTACTGAACATAAGAAACTAAGTGACGTGTGACATGGACAAAGGTGTCATGGTGTCTTGACACAGGGGTGACACGATTCTTGACATCGTGGAAACGAAGGGCAACCGTGTGTGATATTGCATCAACACTATATTCAAAACAAACTTCACCAAAAGTGTACTTTGAGGACCAAAATGTGTTCAAGTATATGAATGTGCAATGATCACGAAAAATGATGCCAAAAATCAACAATAAACGTCAATGTGTCAATTTATCGAACACGTACGTGCAATGACAATTTTTTAATACACAACAATCTTCCAACCAACGAAAATTCACCACATTCAACACACTATCAAGCCAATATCTAATCATATCCCATCCTCCGTCAAAATTAAATTCAATTCAAGAAGAAAAAATAAGAACCCTTATCACGAGTGTAAGCTTCAAACCCGCAAAATTTGGAGAAACATGATGCAATTGCGCATGGAAAGTTATTAACATTATCTAAACATGAAGTTTATATGGATGAATTGATGCAAGAAAAAAAAAGAAATAGAAAACCCCAAAAAATTCGTAAAAAAATCAAAAGTTAAAGAGTTTTTTTTGGTAAAACCGTCACTCAAGTGAGAGCACAACGACAAGAGAGTGATAGGTGCTTCGCTCGAGCGACAGACTAGTGAATGTGTTTCTATTTTGGACGATCGAGCAACAATTTGGAGGCAGGCTAGCAGAAATCCAACAACTTTTCTTCTACTTCCATAACTGAACACGAGAACTCCCAAATTATATATACAACCTATCAATTTACTCATTGACTCTCAAACGGTCGAATTACCTTGTCTAAAAGTTTAAGACACTGGAAAGAAGACAATTTTCTATTTGAGTTTATTTACAAAACACCGGGGCCAGATTTATTTTAATTTATTATTATTATTATTATTATTATTATTATTATTATTATTTGTAATCATAAATGACTGTTTAGAAAAATGAAATCATGACTTCTGTCTATATTGGTATCACGTCAAATCTCATCATTTAAAAATTTAAACAATTTGTTGTAATTATATTACATAGATAAGGATTCTTGATCTCACTGAATAATTGTTAGATTAATTGGTGGAAACGTGGATTGGAGTTATGAGTTCAATAGCAGCAGACAACGCAAACGTGCCAGCGGTACCATTCACCCCAACCCCTTGAAATTATATTTATTTAATTTTTTTAAAATTGAATTTTATGGTTTCTAAGTTTGATTTTGGTAATTTTCAAAATAATGGACGGAAATAGATTTTGGTATTTTCATATTAGGGTTTTAAATTTTGATTTCGGATTTTCAGTTTGGGGGCAAAATTGATTTTCAATTTTAGCGTAGAAATAGATTTTGACTAAATTGAGAATTTTGGCATAATTTAGGGTTTGACCCAGAATTGGTGATTTTGAATTGGAATCAACAATTGATTTTCAAAATCATATAAAAATTAATTAGATTAAATTAATTATCTGTTTAATAACTTAATTTCAGACGTCCAAGTTGTTTAGACAGCTTCAATTCATTTAGAATTAAATTCAACACTTTATTCTCTAGAGCAAGTATATTTTCATTTATTATTTATTCTATGTTGTGTACGATAGATGATATGACGCTAAGACCAATTTGTTTGAATATTTAAATTTTGTTTCTATATGGTTTTGTAAAAAGTAGGGACTGTGTGCCCTATCTTTTTTTTTTTCCCTTCTCAAACTAATCGTAAATCGTCTTATAATATAACTCTCCTCGAATGTAACTCGAGAATTCTACAGTTAATCTAAATGAACTAGATACGAATGTTATTATTCCCTATTTGAGCCTTATTTTTTGGGGAAATATATATTTAGAACAATAAATTTTTTTTTTTTGAAGAATATGTGATTAAGAAATAAAGAATATTTTTTTTGTTTATATGTAAATTATTTTATGAGAGAATATTTAGTTGAAAATGAGTTTTAAAACATTAATTAATTTATTTATTTAAATGGAGGCAACAAAAGGTTTATTTCCAGATCGAAGGAGACGTCCGTCGCTTGAATCTGTAGAAGGTTGTTGAAGAAGTTTCCCTACTATTTGACCATCTAATCTACTTTTTGGGTCAAGTGGGTTAGTTAGACGAAATCTCATAATCATCCATATTTGTTATGCATATGTTTATTTACATATTTTGTAGAATATTATATATGATATAAGTGTTTCATATGCTTATTTAATTTCTTAAATTAATTTAAAATTGAATTTATTGAGCAATTTTTCATTCATTTTATGTTGTAATAGACTTTTCTAGGCTAAATCGCCAATCTGAAGAGCAAAATAAAGTGATTTGAAATATTATTAATTGGACAAAATGATGGTACCAGAACAAGGTTGAAAATTATGGGACTTGACTTGGAAAGCTAATGGAAGAAATCATTAAGCCTCCATTTGATTTTGCTAAAAATCAAAGTTTTAGTAAATTTTGATAAAAATTAATGATGTGAAGATGAAAAATTTTGGATTCCATGAATGTTTTTTTAAAACTCTTTGTTAACATTGACTTCAATTTTATTCACGTTTTAGCTAAATCAAATATGAGCTAAATTTGGGGAACAAAATGGATACTTTGAAAAGTTCGAGGATCAAAAATGAAGAAACTAGAAGTTGCAGACCAACTCGGACACTTTGAAATGTTGAAGAACCAAAATTGATGGAACCAAAAGTAGAAGGACTATATTTGTAGAAAGGTGAAACTCTAGAGATGATTTATGCAGTTTTTAGAAATTGGGCGGGTACACATGGGCATACATTGCAGGTCTACATTAGTATGTGGCTAGAATAGTTGATATCTACGCATCGATTGGAAAAAATTAAATAAAAAAGTTGTATCGATGTGGCCCGCATGTGCCATGAAGAAAAAAAAAATATAAATAGCATGGCATGGCACGTGCGTGCTGCCTTTTGTATGAAGAATTTGAATTTGAAATTTTAATCTA
>CAIGRP010050429.1:0-15598 GCA_903798385.1 Fraxinus cuspidata
CAATCTTAAAACCAAATTCCAACATATCGTTACTACGAGAAAATCATAGATAATTACCAACTTCCATTCTTTACACTATTTTAGCTTCGGATATTCCATAAGTAATGACACAAGCTTTTGCCTACGGAATTTCTGTAGGTAATAGCATATGAAGCTTAATTTTTTATTTTTTAATAAAAAATAGCTAAAATTTTATGAAATGCACTAAAACAATGTGCTAATTAATAATCAATATACCAAATGAAACTATTGTCAAGACGCATTAAAGATTTGATAGATTAAGTTGTTAAATTGAAATTCCAAATAACAACATGCTATATGTCTTACATATCATTCAGGCAATTGATAATTTAGTTTCCTAAGCATGCACTACTCTATTGCTGGCAACTCAACCGCATAATATTTTTCAACTAGTTCAAGAAGTATAGTGATATTATAATCATTTCATTATTTTGTTCTACACACTACAACAACTTTTATGACATTGGCTTACGACATACATATTAAAAATGCTGTTAAAGTAGACCACAATTTATGACATACCTTATATTTGTGCCATAAATTGCCAATTAATTATAATCTCTAGGTATATATATGGAACACACCGTAAAATCTAAAAGTTTACGATGCATTTGCTGTGTCATGCCATGTATAGTATGCAAGAAAAAAAAAATCACAATTGTTTGCTTTTTTCACGTAAGATACATTTTTTATAGATGACAATATTGGAGATCTTGAGAATGAAGATAGGGAGAAAGAATTTTCAAATATATATGAGGATGTTGAATTCTTTTATATCATGATGGTACAAAGTACATAACGATATATGTTGACATAATCTTATACAAACTTAAAGCTACACGTTGTAGATCTGACAATAGTTTTGATAAACTTCTTGGTGTTATCTGAGACATGCTACCCCATGTGAACACTCTTAGATTATTGAACACCTTTGATATAGGATATGAGCAAATACATGCATGTGTAAATGGTTGTTGTTTGTCTAGAAATGATCGAGGATTTGGAGACATGTCGAAAAAGTGCATATTTGTGATGGAAAGTTAATGAATGGACTTAAAAGATTCAAAGCTGATAACGGTAAAGGTTTTGAAACATTTTCCAGTCATACTACAATTTAGAAGAATGTTTAGATAACTTCATATGGCAAGAACAACTAATATGACACTCAAATCACAAACGTCAAGATGAAAATATACGTTATCTAGTTGATTCATTAGCTTGGGAGAGAATTTACAAAAAGTGGCCTTATATTGCATCAAAACGATAAAATATTACGCTTTATCTTTCATCTGATGGATTTGATCCTTTTGATAATCTACATTATAGATATAGTTGTTTGCCACTAATGTTAGTTATATATAATCTCCCTCTTTGGATATGCATGTCTAAATAAGATTTTTTTGTTGACTTTGTTAATCCTAAGTCCAAGCAACATGATGCAGAAGAATCACCTAATAGTGTGATTCTATTGAAAAAGTAAAAAAGAGAAGGGGTCGAGGAAAACTGAAATATCTCAGCAAGGAAAATACACAAAGTCATGAGTAGAGTAAAATGAAAGAGGACAGCATATTTAAGAAGGTTCAAATAAGTTATTGTAGTTCCTTGAAACACAACTAGTTGCTCTATTATAATGATGGTCGAGCTAGTGTAGTGGTGTCGAGCTAGCATAGTGTTAATCATCTAGATTACCTTCATTTGGGTTGTCATAGTAATCAATCATTTATATCACACATCATCACTAGTCCCTCTATTTCTTATCAAAGGTCATCATTAAGAGGTAGCGTCCTCACTCCTCTAAGTCGATTTTTTGAAGTATAAAACGATTCACTCATCCTCTTCAAGCGAAAGCGATAAGGAAAATGAGAGGGAAGCGGTTTGACTGACCTATCTTCGGGTGGGCCAGTCGATCGACTAGCTATGTTGTTGGTCAACTAACAAGACCAAGCACGTCGCTAGTCGATCGACAAACCCCCTTCACGGGGTCGATTGCTTTTCTTTGTTTGTCTATAACCCGACCCGTTCCGTTGATTTTCATGTCTTTAAACTAAATTTTCCCAAAAACCATATTGGTTCTTCTAAGTTTCCAAAATTTTGAAATTGGGCAATATCCAACGAGTAATGTGATAGACTTTGAAATTCCAAAGGGACCTAGTTCCTACATTACTTCAACCACAATCAAACAAATTAGGAGGTAGTAGAGCAATACAGAGCATCTTCAGAATATGCTAGGATGCATAAGTAGAGCAATTCAAAGCTTCTTCAGAGTATGTTTAGGACATGAATGCCACGAAAAAAAATGGTGGAAACCTTTATCACCATGACCAAAAAGTGAATGTCTACTGAGCATTCTTCTATTGACCTTCTGGGTTACGATCAATTTTTGGTGCAGTGCAAATAGAGAGACAAGAGAGCTAAATAATTTAAGACATTGGGCACACAAGCACACCCCGAGGAAATGGCGAATGGACTTCACAATTGGAGTGATATAGTAGTTTTTCTTGGTCTAGGATGTGGACAGGATATCATTTTTACATTTATTGTGGTTGATTTCTTTCTCAGAAGATGATTCTTGTTTGACATGCGTTCAATTTTCTTCCCCTTTTTCTTTTTATTTGGCTAGACGAGTAATCACATTTGCATACAAGAACTATTAACAAAAATGTCGAGTTTACGAAGTTTATTCTTTATTCCTTCATTTTGTTTGCCCGTCTTTCGAGTTCGAATGACGATCACATGATTGATCATATAATAGTCGATCGCTAATCATTATATTGCACAGCAGTCATTCACAGGCTGTTATGCGGTCAACTGCAACCACCATGTGAAGACGCGACCTCAGTTAGCCAATTTCAATTCCCTTATTTCAATTGATAACTTTTGACCTTTAACCGATGTTTATTTTATTACCTGTCGACTTGCCTTTTGGATCCTTCTTGAAATGTTGAGTGTGAGATATAGCGATCTTAGGACTTAACTATTTTAGGTTTTGAATATTCACCATTAGATCGCAGCGCGATTTCGAGGTAAACGATATTTTGGTATTGTTGACTGCCACTAGATCGTAGAGCGATTTTGAGCTAACCAATTGTTTGGTGTTGTTTCTCACCACTTATCCCATCGTGCAACCTAAAAAGTGTATAGCGCTAGTTCTAGTGATTTTGAACCTTAAATATATTTAGTTTTATTGCTCACCACTAGATCGTAGAGCGATTTCGAGATAATCAATTGTTTTGTATTTTTTTCACCGCTTAGCCCCTTGGACGATTTTGATGTATTGAGCGCTTGTCTAGTGATTTTGAGTTTTAACAAATTTTTGCTTTGAAAGCTCATCATAAAGACTGTAGAGCAATTTTGAACTTATAACTAATTTTGGTTTTGTTGCTCACCGCTTAGCCCCTTATACAATTTCCCTATGTTAGATGAAGTTTTGAGCCACTTTTTGTACAAAAAATCTCAACAGTTGTAGAACAAGTCGATGCATGTAGATCGTGTTTACTTAGATTTAGGAACTTAATACGCACACTGGGACGTCCCAATAAGCTTACCTTTCTTTAACGCCCTCACCTTCTGTCGCGCTGTGTAAACTTTTCATTGAACAATGCTAATATTCACAAGAGACTAAAACTAGTAGTAAACATTACATTAGGGAAATCAATAAACTTCCCAGCAACCATAATTACAAGGAAAATAGAAAGACATCCTAATTAAACAATTTTTTTAAAATTCACCACTAGGATGCTCTCCGCCTAGCTCCTTAGAGTCTCTAAACCCAACACCATAGAGCGTTTATGCTATCAACATAGCGCTTTTATGACTGCTGGAGAGTACTTAGTTTTTATGTTATCAACATAGCAGTTTCTCGAGACTTGTTGATCACCTATTACACATCCAACCTCTAATTATTTGGTGGTAAATTGAAGGAATGGCTCCAACAGCATTTAATAGTGGTCAACCATAGATTGCATTGTATACGATGATGGTTTTGACAACTGAAAAGTTTGTCATAATCACCATACTAGTTGGGTAAGTGCCTAGGGGTATCAGAAGCTCTATAGTTCTTTCTGGAATCACAGTGGCCCCTCCAAAACCCTATAGAGGAATGGTTACGATTTTCAATTTTTCTGGAAATATATTCAAGCCCAAAAATATCTTCCAACCAAGAACATTCGCTACACTACCACTATCGACCATCACTCTCCTGACACCAAAATCCGTTACATCGTCGATGACCACCAATCATCGTCATGTGGGCTTGCTACACATATCAAGTCTTCCTTACCAAAAGTGCTATTTTAATTGAATCTTATTTTCTTTGAATAGAGCAAACCCCAGTAGAGTGTGCATAACTCTTTCTAGTTGAATTTGAGTCTCTACCTACTGCTATCCCACCGATGATTTCATTTATTACCCCAATCCTAGGTGAGGGACAATCATCAACATTTTCGTTGCCTTCGATCATATTTTATGTACTTAGTCAAGAAGCCCTGTCTCAGAAGGCACTCAATCCCTTCTTTCAGGTATATGCATTTTTCAGTGTCATGTATATGGTCTTTATGGAAATGAAAGCATTTGCATTTATCCCTCTTGCTAGCACATGTGACATTGGTTTTGGCTAATTGAGCTCTTTCATGTCTCATATCTCTCCATCAGTAACTTAGTATGTTGAGTATTCAAAGGAGCAAAGGCCTCAACTTCTTGTCGCCTTTGCTTGGTCGACCGCTCCGACACGTACCCCTTACTCACGTGCTCATTTGTCGACTTATTTCTATTAGTAGCTTTTCACTCATCATGTAACTTTCTTTTATGTGTTTCTAGTTCATACCTTTCTTGAAGCTTTTTGTGACCCTCTCTGCTTCCTCTACATCTACGTACTTGTCTCCTTTCTTCAACAATTCATGCATCAATTTAGGGAGGATTTTTCAAAGTAACATTTTAAATTCTCAGTTTCACGACCCATTCATCAGTGCAGTAACGACGATAGACATTTGAAAGTCCTTTATGCCAAGTGTAGCTCGATTAAATCTGGTCAAGTAATCTTTCTAGGCTCTTAGACAACCTGTATCAAACCGATTGCATTTTTTTTTCTTTCTCTTGCCACTCAAAAAATTGGGCGGAAAAGCTCGTAGAGAGTTCATCAAAAGTTCTAATAGACTGAGGCGCCAGAGTTGCTCCAAAGTCCCTAACCTCTCTCATTAGTGTCGTAGGAAAAAATCGACATATCACTGCATCTCGGGCTGTATATAGTCTCATTAAATCAACGAAGGTCCGTAGGTGGTCGAGCTTGTCTGTGTCTCCGTCATATACCTTTTTCATTGGCTGTTTAAATCCTTTTGGTAGAGGGACTACCATAATCTTAGGTACGTATGGGTCTTTTTCCAAAACCAACTGTTTTCGTTTATCCTTTTTTTAGACAACACATCTTCTATCTTTTGGGCCATTATTTCCTACATTTTATGTTCTAAGTCTACCATAGGACTTGGAACCTGCAAATTTGTGACTTTGTGAGCTCCCAAGTTTGCTACTGCTAGCTGAATATTCATGGGGATAATCACTTGTGCAACTTGAGGTAGTTGTTCTCGCGTAAACTCTGACGATTTTTAGGATGGGACGGCCAATCTTTGAGTTTGTCATTACAAAGGAGTCATCATGGCTGCCAACTGAGTCTCCAAAATGCTATATTGACTCTGCGTCACATACTGAGGCAACGACAATTGGTCTTGATCCCTGGCGACAGAAACGCCAATGAAATATTATTGAAATGACCTTTGGACTTCCTTAGCAAAGCAAGGAAGCTTCTATTGTTCTCATGAGCATTTGAACACCTGCAAAAACAAGGCTTTATCCTTCGTTGTACCTCCAACTTGAGAATAAGTACTGAGGTCTTGAACGAAATGACTTAGTAAAATAAAGAGAAAATATGTTGAGAAAAATTAGACCCTCATATCTGGCCCTCCTTTAGAATATTTATAGTATTTGATGTCATATAACCACCAGACAATTATTGTCTACGTGTCTAGTGTAGCATGTCCATCCACTAGACAGTTTTTACCCACGACTTGAGTAGACGGTTTCCACCCACTAAATAGTTAGCAGGATCAATGATAGTCGTCAAGCAGTTATCAATCAACTAAAAAAATGTCTAGAGAATTGAGAGTCGTGATCGATCGATCATAGCGAGATTCATCTAACATAACGAAATTTAGGATAACATAGCGATAGTCAGTCTACCATAGTCGATGTATTATAGTGATGGTTGGGCTAGCGTAGTGGTGGTTGGGCTAGAATAGTGTTAGTCATCTAGCTAATTACCTTCGTTTGGTTTGTCATTGTAATCAATCATTTATATCACACATCTCAGTTATCACTGACTATTTTTCTTGTGCTTCTTCTCATTCTCTTTTTGCTTATTGAAGTGTGTTCAGTCTTTAGGTTTAATGTTTTAAGAATGACATCCTTCATGTTGCACATGAGAAACCTGGAATAAGCAAGAAGAAACATTTAACCGTTAAATAGAATATAAAAAATTTGAATTATTTCCAGAAATAACTAAATCTAACTAGATATAACAAATTCCCGACAATGACACCAAAAACTTAATCACTTGAAAATTGCAAGTGCACGATATCGATTAAGTTTGAGTAGAGTGTCGATTTCATAAGGACTTGTATATAGCTATAAAAATCAATTATATCTAGTCTTAATCGAATTATGCAAAATTTGAGTGACTATTGGTAAATTCAATAATAAATGATCAATCACAAACTCGTATTTGTAATCGAAAGAGAAGAATTGAAAATCTTCAAAAGTGTGGTTTATGTTATCGTACTAGCAATTGCAAGTTCAATCTTGTTACACGTACATTAAATTTAACATCCGAGATGACATTGTTTGAAGTGGAAACACTTGTGCAATTAATTTTAACAACACTTATTCAAATCAATGGCACAATTTTTCACACATCACACAATGTCATCCATAATGTCATAAAAAATGTATATATATACAACTAGCATAATTATTGGAAGTTTAATTGCACATACTTCAAATAATCATATTCATAAGAGTTGAGCTTGACATAATTGGGAGAGAGATAGAAGAAAAGAGGACGTAGAATTTTCAAATGTAAACTTCAAAATTCCCAATTATTTTTCTTCTTCTTCAAATTATCGAACTCTAGATGTAAAATTGTGAATTTTGATCTCCTCAAGCTCTCCTATAATGTACTAGGGTTTTAGTATACAAAGACACAAAATTAAGGAGTACACCCCAATCCTCTTAAATAGAGTTTCTTTACCAAGAACAAAATAAAATATCAAGATAAGGAAAGATTGCATAAGATTTGATTTAAAACTGTGAACGACAAAGCTTCTAAACTTTATATTGCATAGGTTGGTAAAATATTCAGGGGTCATTGAACTTATAATTGCATTTAAATTTAATCTCCTCGTTTTTTATTTGTTTGAAAAAGGTTATAATAAGTTTTAGATTGGTCATCTAATTTTTTCTATTACTAATCTTAAACGAATTTACTATCAAAGGTAAATGAAATAAGTAACTTAAAGCATAACATAAAGTTTGGTGACCATTTTGGATCATAAAAAATTGGGATCAAATTGAAACAACGACGGAAGTTCGTTGACCTTTGTAATTTTAAACAAATGTTCTTTTCTTCATCTTTTTCTTAATTTGCACAATAATATATCAAGTTATCATGGAAAAAATAAATTAAGCTTTTTTGTCGTAAGAATTTCCAACCCTTGTTGACCTACATTCACATGGGAGTGAGATCCATGTGCATTAAAAATTTCAAAAAAGTGATTCTCTATTGTGAGTGTACTGTCAAGGAGCATATTAGCATTGTCAAAAAATTGATGGTGAAATTAATTAGTCACTGATAACTAATTTTTGGACCGATGTAGGGGCTTTGTTTGTTACTAGGGCCAGTTGGCGTGATAGGTGGTGTGGGGGGGGGGGTGATAGCTGGCCCCTGGTATGAGGCACTATACTCTTAGCTTTTTTCCTTACTTTTTAAGCTCAAGTCAAAATGTGTTTTGTCGTGCATCAGCCAATCTATTTGTCTATTTTTATAGAAATCAATGTAAAAATAGCAAAATATTGAAAAATGTGGTGTTTGACCACTGTGGGCCTTTTACTTTTCTGCACAACCATGCTAGGCTGAAAAAATTGGGTCATTTCAAAGCAGATCCATATAACCCGTTTTGTCCATTAATGAAGCTAATTCTATCTCATAGAAAACTAAGCTTTATTTCCAATAAACTTAGAAAAACAGATGACTAAAGGACAATTTCTTTGAAACAACGTTAATGGATGTAAGTGAAATTGAATCTTTTATTAATTTCTCAAGAAACAATACAGAAGTTTCTTAAATTTATTTACTATTTTATTCCGTAGACATATCACAGTTTATCCAAGATTTCTCTCTCTATTTAGGTTCCAGTACAAATTAGGGTTCCATTAGATCTGTAAAGTTTGCAACCTTTCTCTGCTCTGCAACAGTTTGTGCAAGTTGGATAAAGCTTTTCTTGGCCTGAAGAGGGGCAAATCATGTAGCCAACATTTAGGCACTCTTGTGTACAAATTTTGGTTTCGGCTTCAACAGATCCCAAATTGCCTCCCAAGAAAAACAGCCCTGTTAAAGAAATAACAAGCAAAAGAAAAATAGAGTAATTAAGTGGAAATCTTAAGAATAACAAAGAAATATAAGTTGATATCTTGTCTATTTTAATGTTTAGCACTATTATATACTAAACAACTGTCACGGAACGAAGGTTGAAAACTAGGGTATCAAACTGACGATTGATTCCCACTTTCCCAACAATTCCCCTCNGAGTAATTAAGTGGAAATCTTAAGAATAACAAAGAAATATAAGTTGATATCTTGTCTATTTTAATGTTTAGCACTATTATATACTAAACAACTGTCACGGAACGAAGGTTGAAAACTAGGGTATCAAACTGACGATTGATTCCCACTTTCCCAACAATTCCCCTCGAACGAACTACCTTATCATCTTGGCACTTCTATCTCCTAAACCAATAAATTATCTGTCCCCAAACCAGGATGGATTATACACTTCATCAAGGCCCAACTCTTCCATTACGTCAAGGATCTCCCGTCTTACGTGAGTACGACCGTCTTTTGAGAGCCTATCACCGCATGGCTAAGTTTGTGCCCTAACTTCGATACCACTAGTATGGAATTCGGATTCGATCCCGAAAATATCTTACAAGCACATTATCTACCATATGTCTAATTAATAGGGAATTCGTTCACACTCTTGATACGGAGAAAGTGTATATATTTTTTAGTATGCACAAAAGATTAGTTAAGACAATCCATTAAGACATACCGCAGATTAGGATGATAGTAAGGATGCCAACTTTGCAACTAGCCATGCTTTCTTAATTATGCTTATTGCAGATTATTTTTCAGTTATATATATAGATAAAAATTTTGCATTAAAAATACTATTGTAGGCGATGACTTTTGATAACAGAAAATACACGAGTCATAGATATGGTGCGTAGACAAATGACTATTCAAACTAACGAATAGTTATTGGTTCACACTATTAACGATTATCTTGTTAGTTTGTATGGGTGAAGACAGAAAAAAGGAGACATAAATGTTTCTATTTTCTGTGTGAAATAAAATTGTGAATTAATTTTAAAAAATATGAAGATTGATGAACAACTTTCATAACGGATTTAATCGTGTTGATAGTAATAATAAGAGCTAGTGTAGCTCTTGCTCAAAAAGACATTAACAAACTTTCTTCAACTTACTTATTTAAATTGTCTAAACTGGAGGGTTAAGTCGAAGTGCTTTATTTCATTTGATTTGAATTCCTTATTTATTCAATGAGAACCAATGTTAATATTTTTGCACATAAAAATCATAAGAATGTGATTCTTATGAATTATTTAGCAGAACATTTTTTTTTCTTTTTATTTTTCTTGCTTACATATGTTAGAAAAATATGTAATAAAAAATGGTGATTCGTGTAAAATATCAAAAGTTGGACCGAAGATTGAAAAAGTTTAAATTTTTATTCAATATTCAATTATACATTTGACCAGCCTCGGAGGTCTATATCAAAACAATTGAAAATGGCTTTTCCATGGGCTTTGCTCAGAAATTATTTTCACTTGGAAAAGGAATATCGTTCATCAAAATATAATTTTTTTGATGAATATTATGTTAGATTTTCAAAAGTTTGGTGACCATTTTGGATCAGAAAAAATTGGGATCAAATTGAAACAAGGACGGAAGTTCGTTGACCTTTGTAATTTTAAACAAATGTTCTTTTCTTCATCTTTTTCTTAATTTGCACAATAATATATCAAGTTATCATTGAAAAAATGAATTAAGCTTTTTGTCGTAAGAATTTCCAACAATTTCCAACCCTTGTTGACCTACACTCACATGGGAGTGAGATCCATGTGCATTAAAAAATCTACTATAATTAGGTTTATATTCAATTATACATTTGACCAGCCTAGAGTTTTATATCTAAACAATTGACAATTTAGCCATCACGAACTAATTAGGGAAACAATCCTAAAATTACCAAAATAAACTCTTACTTTCGGTAGAATGAGAAAATTGTTGTTCAAAACCTCAAATGATGGATTTTGCCCTGAATCACGAAAGCTTAGGGGCTTTTCACTTGGAAAAGGAATATCGTTCATCAAAATATAATTTTGTTGATGAATATTATGTTAGATTTTCATGAAAAGTCAAAAGGATTATCGTGTGGGAAAATTGTGTGGAATTTAACATATTCCTTCCTTCAAGCTACGTACCTCTATTGTCAAAGTATTCTCGTGGGCCATGAACATAAACTTAAAAACTTCAGCTAATTCAAACCCTACGACATACACTACTTCCACATCAGAACGATAAAACTAAAGGAAAGAAGAAAAGACAATGATAATCTTTGTTTGCGTGTAGCCTAACTCGTTGAAAATTAGTAAGACTTGAACGTGTATTACACGTTATTCTAAAATATTTTAGAAGTGTTATAAAGTAATATTTTATATCAATTTGTTAATAGGATTTGATGAGTTTTGAATGAACTAAAGAAAATAAAATTTAAGGGAACAAATTTATACTCTCAAAACTAAATTTCTATGATTCAAATTTTTTGTGATAATAAAATAATACAAATGAGCAACATTTTTTATACTACATTTGGTATGTAAGAATTAATTTTTATATATAAATTTAAACACCCATTAAAATTCCTAGATACATGAATAGAAATAAATTCATCTATAATAATTCTATATTCATGTAGATCAATATTTATCAAGTCACGATTCATTGAGTCTACATTAATGTAAATGTTAATTAATTGATAATTAATAACATGAAATTCATACGTGACAAAGATTTTATAGTATTTATTACATATTAGAAAACGAAAAGTAAGATATTATTAAAATAATTAAATTGTGGTAGTGTTAAAATTGTACAAAAATTGATTCCCTCTTGATGTAATATTTAATATATTATAGATTATACATCATTTATTAGTGAAATTATTTGTTTACTTTACGAAGTTCGTTCGCGTCTTTTAAATTTATACATGCATAAATTAAATGCACTAGTTTATTCATGTACTTTGGAAATACACGAATTATTTTGGAAATTAATTTACATTTAATTACTAGTACACATTCGATTTATGCACGCTACGTGAAGCCTATTAAAGGATAGTGAGTGTACTCGTTTTCAACAAGTCATTTTGAAGTGTTAAGAACTAAAATGAGTTCTCTTGAAATAATATATTCTCTTCTAAAGTAGTTCCATCTTCAAGATTTCAACAGAAATGGTATCAGAACAGGGTTATCAGAGTATAAAAGGAAGAGATGGCAAACAATAAGTTTCTTCTTGTTCCTCGACTAAATAAATGTACATCTTGGAAGTGAAAATTTGTGACTTGGTAGATAGAGGTTTTGTACTTCAAAATGAAGAATGAATTTCTCAACCACAAAAGAGTGTTTAATTGTGACCCAAATTCCATTAGGAATTGGTGTTCAATTAAAGAGGTAATTTCGAATATGAACAATGGAAAAAAATTCGGCGCATTTATGTTCACTGAACACCCAGCTTCCGCTTGAGCACCCAAAACAAGGAGTATGGCACTCACTGGGCACAAGCATGGCACTCGAGCACCAGTGAGGCCACTCGCTGAGCGCGAAGTACGCTGCTCGAGTGACCATCTTATCCGACCTAGACCTGCTTCCATTTTTTAATGATACATATTCTATTCCAAACACAGTTTTTTGGGTTGTACATAAATTCCACGACTTGTAGACTCTTCATAACTAGCTACGAGCTTGCAAAAGTGCAGTGACGTTTTCTCCTCAACTCTCAGTTGAGTTTCCAAATACAATTTCAATTAGAACTTGTCAAATAAATTTCAAATAAAATTACAAATAATCTTCCAAATATAATTCACATCACACCAAAATTATGACAAAGAGAATCACTAAATTTTTAAACAATTACTTTGCAGTATTAGGGCAAGTCTTAAAACATAAAACAGGTTTTTATGTTGACAAAGGATCAATATAAAAGCTACTGGTTTCCAGTTTCAAAGCTTACCATTAACATATCTTGGTGTTCCCTTTTTAAAGGACACAAAGGCGCCTTTTTATATTATGGTCAAATCACTAAAGTAAGAATAGAATTAAAGGTTACGAACATAAGTGTTTATCTCTGTTAGACTTTAAGGTTGAATTGAAGGCAATAGACTTAAAGGTTGGATGGAGGAAATAGACTTGAAGGTAGGAAATTGGTACCAATTAAGCATGTTGATAAGTTATAAACTTATGTGGGTCGTTAAATGTGATTAATTATCGTTAATTTTGATAGCTTATGACTTAATTAGATATTAATTTGGCTTATTAGGTAAAACTCAAAGTAAATTGGGCGAATTAAAAGAAAGAAGTGAAAAAATGAATAAAAAAAGAAGAAATACAAAGTTCGGAAATAAAATGCAAACTTTCAAAAGTCAATTTGGACATAATATCCATGATCAGAAAATTCTTGAATTCAATTGGACATAGATGGAAGCTAAAGGATTAAAATGCACGGAAGAAAGGACTCAAACAGACGAAGGATTAAAAGAGGGGACTGAATCGTAAAAGCCAAATGGGAAAGAAAACATAATAGAAAAAGATGTAAATTGGCGCACACGCAAGAGGAGCACCAGCCAATTTTGATTTACAGGGACCAAAACCAATCCACGGCTTGAGGGCTGTAAAGTATAGGGCTCGCACGCGCAGTTATTCCCTAGGACCAATCTTGCAAATTACGGTCGCCATTACAATTTTTATTGGATTTAAATTGTACACGGAATTCAAGGCAGATTTTTGAAATTCTTGATGCATTTGACTTGATTTTTGGACTCCCGTTTTGGCTAAACATTGGGAAACTCTATCTAGCTTTAAGATACAAAATAATATCATCAAATTCATTAAGAATAAAATGTCAATTCATCACTTTTGAAAAAGGAGATTAAACCCCGACAAGAATTGAATGTCAATTACATCAAGAAATTGAAGATTTCAACCTTGAACTTGAAAATCAGTATCTTTTAAATTATTTCATGATCTAGTGAATTTTTTTATTATTCTTTTGGTACTTTATTTAAAATCATGCTAAACTAGTGAATTTACTTTTTATGCATGCCGTATAAAAATCTTTAGGCCATACATGTGCATGCCTTATAAAGTCATGTCATAAATACTCACATTTATTTACAACATACAATGCGTGCCGTAAAAAATGAAATGGATGCTGTTAATTTACTTTTTACGGCGTGCAATAGCATGCCGTAATTTACCTTCTTTTATGGCGCACGGAGCATGCCATAAAAGCATACATTTACATGCCGTAAAAAACAGACATTAAAGTAGTCGATTTACTTTTAAAAATTGTTTATTTACGTGATTATCATCGAACCTACAATAATTAAAGAACAAAATTATATACATTAAATAATATAGTCATGTTTTTCATAGTTTACATAAACAAAAATGTTGAGTACAGTTTATAAAATATGCCAAAATATAGAGTGTATCTAAATAATTTTAGCCTACTCAAAAAGTTTTGTCATTGCACTAAATGTTTCAGCACGTGGAAACTTCATTATCAATGACTTCCAAGTAGGTTTCCTCAACAGCCCAAAGATCCTTCTTCACCTGCCAGAGAAAGTTTGCCTATTTGTTCAAGGCCTCTGCATCCTTCAACTACACCTCCACATCCACATCTCTCTTATAATAGTTTTCCGCTCTGTTCCGATCAAAAGAATTCCTGAAACATCAGTATATAAATGGATTGTCAATAAAGCTAACTACTCAAACTACTTTTATTGATATGCATTCTACAGGCTCCTCAATTCAAAATATTAGACATGTTCAGAGAATTTTCAAGGAAAAAAGGACACACAATTAGAAAGATAATTAAATTGAGAAAACACCAAACTAGATTGTATACCATCTAACAACTTAACAGAATAAAACTTGTGCAAATGTTTTGCCTTCAACAATGTCACACTTCAAAGAACAAAAGTAAGTGCTTCATGCAGAGATGAAAATAACATAATAAACTTAAATTGAAATGTTAAATACATTTTGACCACTTAAATATTGCTTAACCAATTTGTTTTTTTGGACCTAGGCTAAGCCCACTTCTATGCACACATTCAGTTACTTAACAGCTAAGTTCCAATTCCTAAAATGAGACTTGAAAGTAGGAAGTTTATAGCATTGAAAGTAGGAATGGGACACATATCTTTTTGGCTGAAATCACATTTTATTTGAAGTACATATCTATCTGCAATGTAGACACAAGAATGCATATTTTAGTAGTTTATTAAGGAAGAGAGCCGTAAATTGATGAGTTACAAACTCTTTAGTCTAATTATATTATTTCTGTAATTCCACAAAATCCATAAAGCCCTAAACATGACATAATTTACTGAGATTTGAAATATTCAAGCGACTTTACTATTCAGTCTTGTCTTAAGCATTTAAGTAGAAGTAGTACTACATGACCTTGTACAAGTATGTTTGAGAAAGAGATATCCCTCCTAAAATTTCTTTATTGTGTGGAGAGTGCGGCATAATTGGATTCCGGTTGTGAGTCTGAGGAGACCTTTGAGCATGTTATACTTTATAAATCAGTAAATATAGAGGTTTGGGATTTTTCATGTCAGAAGTGAGGAGTCTTGGAGCATCTGTAATACATTTCGTGGATTGCCTTCTAGGCGGCATTCAATGTACACGATATTAATATCTAACGAATTGATGATCAAATTTCATCTTACATAAGTTTCGTCTAAGTATATACAATAGGAGAAAGAAATTAAGAAAAAGGGAGAGAGAAAAAAAGAGGAATAATTTAGGGGACTTCATTTAAGAGGCCTAGTCAAGACAAAAATTTATAAATAAAGCCTAACATCTATCTTTTTTAGTTAGATAGTCTAAAGATTCAAAGAAAAGGAAAATACAATTTTTAAATTACTAAAATATCCTTGTATGT
>CAIGRP010050437.1:0-10962 GCA_903798385.1 Fraxinus cuspidata
TGGGCTTTAGTTTGGGAGTGGCCACAGAATCTTGTCCAGGGAATACTTGAACTTGAAGATAAATTAATTTAGAAATCATGAGAAATAGCAACAATAATGAGTGGATTTTTTCTACCAATTATGAGATCTCATTGTTTGGTGATGCCCAAGTTTTCCCCTTTTGCACCATTAGGATGTTTCCAATCAAATTTGTGCAAATCATTTGCTAACAAAAATTCAATTAACCTCGTTGCAAAACTAATGTCTGGGCAAATTCTCCGACCACTCCAAAATGGAATATATATTCACGCATAATCACTTTTTTCAGATCCCATTTGTTGTCCCGCTTCTTGATTGCCTAATTGTGGCAGTAGGCTACGGTCTCGACTATGGCAGGAGAGAAGGAGGTGACAACATAAGATAACTTTTTGGGATGAAAAATGTAGGGGTGGTGCCAACGGTTTTGGGTTGGGTGGTGTGGGGTGGGGTGGGGTTGAAGAAGATAATTTTTTTGATTTTGATTTTGATTTTTCTTTTTTTATTTAATTCTTTTACTTGAAAAATGAAAAGTTACCCTTTACCTCTTAGAAATTGTCAAAATTTGGTCAAATCGTTGACTTTACGTCAACTAACAAATGAACTAACGGTTTCCATTCATTTAAACTCCGGGTGTGAATATTTTAAAGGTTTGGATAAGTAAATGACACAAATAAAAGATTTGGGTCATGTCTTAAAAATAATGAAATATTTGGTATCGTGACTGCAATTTTCCATATTTTTTCCACCGACTTAAAAATTGGTTAGTTCATTATGTTAATAAAATTAATTTATAATTATAGATAAAATAATTATTCGAAGAATATCAAATTATCAAATACGTAGCTTTGAAATAGAAGAAATGAAAGTTGTAAATTATGAAATGTTTCTTTATTTTTTTTATACGTTTTACGCTATTCATTGTTACCAAAAATTGTAGTGGAGATCTGAATTGCAAGAGAACGGAGAAGTACTAGTATAAGTTTAACCTTGATATTTGCTTTCGGTGCCTGAAATAAATGCTGCAATACATATATTAATGAATGTAAATAGAATGCAAGCTATAAATTGAATAATGTCAAAATAATGAATATAGATTGCATATTTATGTTATTTTATTGTAGTCCAAGTTGGATTAGAACCTCCGGGACATGGTATATAAGGTATAAGGTCTGAGGGACAAGGACTCCTAATTTTTTTTTATAAAGCTGGAAGTAGATGACCAATTAGATTATATCAGTATTTATGTTTTAAGATTTTTTAAATTTTTTACGACAATAAAATAATTCCAAGAATGAATAGCGACTTCAACTTGTACATTGCAACTTGGTTATGATTTTATTTTTTATTTTTCCCATAATAAAAAATTCCAAGAATGAATAGCAACTTCAATTTGTACATGGCAACTTGCTTAATGTGTATCTTTTATGACTAAATACAGTGAACATCTAGGATAAATTGAATTGAATGTAAAAGCATACAATTTGATAATGAAAAAAGGCTCCTTCCAGCTTTCAGCTGCCCATTCTGACAGCCTCTTTTCTTTGTTCCCACCATAGTCTATAGCCGTGTCGAACACGCATTCAACGTTATTGGATGTTGGTGACGTGTTACTTCATTGCTCAGCCCCCACCTTTCGTATTTGATTTCGTGGGATTTGTTTATCAAACACAGACTATACTCGTGGTATGGATTCTTTTTTAGTAACGTCATTTATAGTCAACTATTATCGTAGGATTGAACATGATCTAATCCACTTCGATTCTCTTTAGAATTAAATTGGATAAGAATTTTCGGATATTTAGTAAGTGGAACAGTCGGTTCTAAATTTAATTATGGAACAGAACCGATTTAGTTCCATTCGATTCGGTTCGATTTCGTATCATAATTAAGTTTCTTAATATTTACAAAAACTTTATATTAATCCAACTAAGACATGTTCATCCATGTATACTAAAAGAAATGTAAAAATATTCAATACGACAAGAAAGATAGCTATCGAGATAAAGAAAAACATGAAAATGCGCGAGCTCACAATAAACATCTTGAACACTAATTATTAATTATATTTTTTTATACATTGTGTGAGAAATTATTAAAAAGGAATAAAATGTAGCTTGCCTTGATCAAAGTGAAGGAAATTTAGGGTATGTTTGAGCCACATTATTTTGGAAAAATATATTCTAGAATGGTAGATTGATGAGGAATGTGTGGTTGAAAAAGAAGGAAAAATTATTGATTCGATGGAAAATATTATTTTATTAAAAAATATGTGGTTGAAAATGAGTAAAAAAATGATAATGAAAATGAAAATTTGTACCAAACAGGAGCTTAATGAATTAAGACAGAAAAACTTAGGTTACTCAATTTGATTATTTGAAATTTGAATTGCAATATTGGATTGGACTAGAAACGCAAAAATGGTATTTTGGGCTCATTTAACCCATGTTTGGTCGGAATTAAAATCTGATTTTAATCCAAAATAAAGTCAAACATTCAATATCAACAACATCTTTCATGGGTCCTACAACTTTGCAACCATATATTTCAAAAACTTCTTCAAAATCTACTAAAAATCTAATTTTAATCTCCACCAAACGCCATCTTAATTAGTTGACAAATGAAACTGAAAAATGATATTTTTTTAGCTCAATTAATAAGTTGGCAAATTTATATAAAAATTAAAATAATTTTACTTATTATATAAAAGAAATTAAATATATTCGATTCTTATTCAATTCTATTTTTGGTCTAAAATTGAAAACTGAACCAAATCCGTCGATTTTGGATTCTGATACCGTTCATGTATTTAACTTAAAAAGAACAGCTTGATTCGATTCGGTCCAATCCGGTTTGATTCAGTTCATGAATTTTGTCCAACCCTAAATTAGAGTAGTCATCATATGTGACAACTTATTACTCGAATCATTAATTTATTGTAATTTTATTGTTTCAAATAACAAACGGCCACGTATAATAATTATAATAGCCCTTATATGGATAGCATTGCACTTCTTTTTCAGGGCTTTTAAATTCTTTTGGCCTGAAGTTTTGTGTGAAAAAGGCCAAAAATGGGAGTAATTGAAGCAAGTCTTGCGTCGAGTCAAATAGAAAATTATTAATGAAATTGTCTCTTCATATGCATGCCGGCGTATCTTGAAATTTTTATCTTATAACATCATAATAGATATTTTTTTGTCCAATATGTCGCATTCAATAAAATCAAGTTCGTGATTTTTTGTCATCCGATAACTACACAATGAAACAAAAGTAAATACAATCAATTTTTGAAAATATGAAATGTCGAACGATCATATACTAGGATAAGATTATTCCTTGTTGATGTGGTGAGTGAACTTTACTTATTGTTCTCTTCAAATGTGGGAACAATAAGCAAGGTTCTCTCCAAATTTGCAAGATAAAACTTCTCACTATGGGCAAAAGAACATTTTTAGCCACATATAAGAGTCAATTGAATAGTCAAAGTATCGGATACCTAGTGCCAAATTAGGATTGGCAAAAAAATCCGCCCCACGCCGCCCCGAATGAGGCAAAAAAATCCACCCCGTACGAGTTGGCTGGGCGGGGCAAGGCGGGAAACGTGGCAAGCCCGCGCCCCGCCCGTCAAGGGTAGAGAGGGTGAGCCGCCCCGTTGCCAACCCTATGCCAAATGGACATGCGAATTGTATGTAGATTACATCGTTCACAAGATTAATTAGATCATAAAATAGTTGGCACTAGGATTGGATGTAGATTGCATCTCTCATGAGATAAATTAGACCTTAAAATATAATTTTTCGAGACTTGTGGTACTTCAAAGGGCTTAGTAACAAAATTTATTCGAAAATGCTTTTTTCTTTTTAGCTATAGTTCAATATTTTAGATTTAATTATTGTTTGAGTGTAATTCTTTAAAAAATCATTTTTCTTGAGTTCATTTTTAATTATACATTCTTACCATAAAAATAATTTTACACGTAAATTTCAATAATTTTTCTTACTTTTTAATCATACGTCCACCAAAAAATTACATTTACAAAATCTATTCCAAAAATCAGATCTCAAACAAACCCTTGATAGAATATTTCAAATTGTACTTTGAAATTGGGTTCAAAATTTTGACTACTAGAATCTTTTTCTAAGAAAAAATAAAAATTTTATTAAAATTATTCTGCTTATAATGTATTATAAAATATTCAATTTTTCAAAATACATTTATTTATTCAAGATCGTATACAAAATAAATTCATTTTTATTTATTAATCAAAAACACATGCACAATTTTAGTATTGTAGCTTAATTCGATGAATTTTGCCTCCCAAATATCAGATTGAACTACCGTCATTTAAGAACTTTTAGTGAAACATGTATCTTCAACACACGTCCATATTATACATGAATATTGATTGAATATATATGAATTATTTCTCATGAACCAAAAAATCAAAGCAACAGAGTACTTCAAGATTTTAACAAAAGATGAACAATTTACATCAAACAGCTCAAAACATGAGCATATTAATTAAACAAACAGACAAGCGGCAGCAATGGAGACAGGTGGCGCAGATCCCAAACCGCCGCCGCCGCCGGTCATTGCCGGCGAAGGAGCAAGGTCATCGAACTCCGAACTGTCCGCCGCAATCATTGAGCAAACGACCACAAGAAACAAAACTGCAGCAGCGGCATTAGCCTTAATGGAAGCCATTATATTCTCTCTTTATAATCATATGGCTGAAACCAAATTATTTGTTGGCTTTTATAGCAATTTATTTGTATATTTTGTTGGGATATTTAGTGGGGCGGGTGAATCCTCCTATGCATGTGTACCATTTGGTTTTATTGTTTGTAAAAGATGGTATTGTCTGTCATTCGTTTGCATGGTGAAAAATAGACACCCGTGGAGGACTTTGCTGATTATATACCGTATTTATAAGACATTTTCATGTGCAATGCGGACACCCTGTGACTTGAAAACATCATAATATGCTGAATTTACATTGTAAATTAGTATATTTTTATAGTGATGTTGTTCAAACTTTTATATGATCCATGTTGTATCAATAGGTGAATGTGATTGTGTCATTCTAATTTAAATCTTGAAGCTTCTCCTCCTCAAATGTTAACTTATTAGTAGGATGGAATTACAAATCTCAGCGCCTGTTTGGGAACCATTCTTTCCAATTTTTAATGCAAAATCCAACTGTTATGAACAGTAAAGAGGACCCAACTCCAGCCTCAGTCACTAACAAACCAAAAAGCAGCCGTATTTTTCTATTTCGAAATCCCAAAAATATTACAAGTTAAATGAAAAGATTAAGGAGTACAATGATCATTTCCCCAAAGGAAAAATTTATGGATCGGGTGTTATCTATCACCAAATCAATATTCAGGCATCAAGTTTAAAAATTGTAAAAATCAGATTACCTAATTAATTATATTTCACAATTATTCTGTTAAATTACATTTCTTAAATTAAGCGTGCGGTTATGACTTCCTAATATATCAAATCACCTCCCTAAAATATAAATTCAGCTTCAGCCCCGACGGAGTTTCATCCTATTGACAAAATTGACAGCAATCCAAACAAGATTTCCGGTCGCAAATCGAATGGCGTCATCTCCAGTCACAGAGTTCCATCCCGTTGACAATTGACAGCACTATAAACGAAATTTTCGGTCACAAAGCGAAGGTTGTCATCTCCGTTCACAATTCAATTTATGTACGCAGTATTCGGTTGTGTTGAAGTTCCAATTGAAGGCTCCACTATGTGGCGAAAAATTGAAAACAAACGTTTCCATTGCCGGCACCAAGAATACTCATTACCATTGATATGTCATGCTATCAGATCAACTTCTACGGTTCTAGTATGTCTTCACAAATTTGTGACATGGACTGAAAACATATCTACACACAATCAATACAATCTGTGACGTTGATTACAGTGATAACACATACAAAATGTCGGACGTAATTTTGTGACATGCATGATCTCGTACTGTGACCCAAACTACATATGTGTCCTGCTTGAATTCATTTTTACTACTGACTTTGTACATTCAAAATTGCAGATATGATGAATGTGCATGTATGTTTGCTGAATGGATCCCAGTTATCGGTGGTTTTGCAGGATCGTAATTGCACTTATACTAAGCTTGTGGATACCGTAATGACCGAGTTCAATTTGGATCATACAAAGGTAGTCGTCACAATACAGTATGTACTGAATCATGATTTGCCGCCGGTGAGAATAAGAAGTGACATTAATGTACTATCTTACATTACTCTCAAGAGTATAGATCGTGACCCTTCTAAATATTCGTTAAGCATTGATGTTACCGAAATTGAGCAACTATCTATCATAATTCCAACTTACGAACATACTACCAGAGATTTTCACTACATCATGTGGTTTCAGACATATGAGATTCGACTATTGAACTAGCAGGTCACATAATAGAACAGGAAGTCACAATTGTAACTATCGATGATCCTAGTCGAGTAGAGGAAGGAAGGTTCTTCCGTGATAAGAATATTCTCAAATTGAGCATTTCTTTATTTGCGATACAGAACATGTTCGAATTTATGGTTGTTCGATCGGACAAGAAGAAGTACGCAGTCAAGTGCTTACATGATGTGTTTACTTGGATGTGCAGATCTTCAAAATAGGGTAAGTCAGGTATATTTAAGATTAGGAAGATTACTAATGGTCACAGATGTGGCTCAAACATAATATTGGGGACTCATGGGCAACTATCCAGTTCCGTTGTTTCATCTAGTATCAAATACAAATACACATCGTCACATACTATATACACTCCTAAGGATATATGTAGTGACATGTTTCATACGTATGGTGTCTCGATGAACTATTCTAAGGCTTGGAGATCTCGTGAGCAAACTTTAAAAATCAACATACTATATACACTCCAAAATATATATGTAGTGACATGTTTCATATGTATGGTATCTCGATGAACTATTTGAAGGCTTGGGGATCTCGTGAGCAAAATTTAAAAATCATTAGGGGTGATCCGACTGAGTCATTCGGTAAGACGCCTAGCTACTTTTACATGCTTCAATAGAGAAATCCTGGAATTGTCACGGGATTGGAACTTGATAGTCAGAGTAGGTTCAAATATTTCTTCATGGCCTTCGGTGCATCAATTCAAGGTTGGAAGCATTGCAGGCTTGTGATTGTGGTGGATGGCACCTACTTAAATGGACACTATGGTGGTACTCTCTTCACAGCATGTACACATGATGCAAATGACAATATTTTTTATTCTCGCATTTGGAGTTGGAGATAGTGAGAACGATAGATCTTTGACATGATTTTTCGAGAACTTGAAGAAAGCTTATAGTTATAGAGATGGATTATGTTTTGTATCAGATCGCCATATTAGTATTAAGAATGCTATAGAACATGTGTATCCAGGAACCTGACATGGGATTTGTTCGTATCATTTGCTGCAAAATTTGAAGTCATATTATGGTAAATCAGGTCACAACATAACGCAAGCTTTCAATTCGGGTGTTTGATCATATACAATTTTAGAGTTTCAATATCACATGTACCAGCTTGACATGATGAATGGAAAGATTATGCGTTACCTGGTAAAGTAATACTTTCAATTACAATTTTCATATTTTAAAAAAATGAACACAAATATAGTTTATATGATATTCATGAACATGATTGATGTTCATAGGAGGATGTTGGAATTGAAAAGTGGTCACGAGTTCACATGCCAGCAAATCAGTATTCTACAATGACCTCAAATATAGTAGAATCAGTCAACACGGTCATAAAAGCAGCAAAGAAATACCCTATTGTGTTGTCATTAAAATCTTTGAGTCAAACTATACAGACCTGATTTTGTAAACATAACGAGGATGCACATGGCACATTCACGAGGTTGACATCCAATTACGAGAAACTTATGAGGAAAATGAACACAGATTTTAGGAATCTGAGGGTAACTTTTATATTTTGATTAATGAATTATGTAACTGTGACCTGAAAAAATGTGTTACGCGACTCAAAAATGTGAATTATGTGATTTGAAATATATTTATTTGACTACACATGTATGATTTTTAACCTTCCTTGCAGGTATTACCTGTGAGCCAGTCACTGTTTTCAGTCAAAGATGTACACTCGTCTTTTGTTGTAAATATAGATCAATGTTCATGCACATGTAGGATGTTTCAAGTTGATCTATTTCCATGTCCACATGCACTGGCTATGATTGTATGTATGAAAAGAGATCCTTATGATTATTGTTCTTATTATTACACAAAAGACGCATACATGAACGCATACGAATACTTCTTGATTCCAGTTGGAGATCCAGCTGAGTGGACCACGCCTGTAGACTTGCAACACGCAATTGTATTAGCTCCTTATCAGAAAGGGAGTTCTGGTAGACCAGCTGAAAAGAGGAGAAGGTCATCCAGTGAAGGGAAACCGACTGTGAAATGTGGTCGTTGTGGGGGACATGGTCACAATCGCAGAAGATGCAGTAGCTTGGTTCCATAAGGGACGTTGTGGAGGACATGGTCACAATCGTAGAAGATGCAGGAGCTTGGTTCCATTAAGCCAAATTCAAGAAAGGACAAACATTTACGAAAAGCAAATGAGTTGATAGATATTTATTATCATTTCTTTAATTGGTTCTAGCTATCAATTTGATAGCATTTTAATGCGCTTGAAATAATCATTGAAATAAAAATTAAGCATTCAGTTTATTTGGAGTTGGAGACTTAATTATGCATAATATCAACTGTGACCATGATGATTGCTACGTGTGACATATTCAAGGATCTGTGACTTGTTAACACTGATTGTGTGGTCAATGCACTATTCAATGTAGGAAAAATAAAAAGAATGTGTTAATATTCTTGGAAAATGTGACACAATGCCAATGACCAAAATAACTTGTATTTATAGTCTGTGACTTTTGCAGAGTGCTTGCAAATATTTCAGAAACTTGTGTTACAAATGCACTATTCGCTGTTGCAATGTGTAACATACACTAAGATATGTGACCTGAAGGGACGTTGTGGAGGACATGGTCACAATCGTAGAAGATGCAGGAGCTTGGTTCCATTAAGCCAAATTCAAGAAAGGACAAACATTTACGAAAAGCAAATGAGTTGATAGATATTTATTATCATTTCTTTAATTGGTTCTAGCTATCAATTTGATAGCATTTTAATGCGCGTGAAATAATCATTGAAATAAAAATTAAGCATTCAGTTTATTTGGAGTTGGAGAATTAATTATGCATAATATCAACTGTGACCATTATGATTGCTACGTGTGACATATTCAAGGATCTGTGACTTGTTAACACTGATTGTGTGGCTAATGCACTATTCAATGTAGGAAAAATAAAAAGAATGTGTTAATATTCTTGGAAAATGTGACACAATGCCAATGACCAAAATAACTTGTATTTATAGTCTGTGACTTTTGCAGATTGACTGCAAATATTTCAGAAACCTGTGTGACAAATGTACTATTTGCTCTGACCATCAGATTGTAATGTGTAACATATACTAAGACCTATGACATGTGAACACTTATTGTGTGACCAAAGCTATGTAATTTGTGACTTTTGCAGACTCGCTACAAAATGATTCAGAAACCTATGTGACCAATGCAATATTCACTGTGACCATCAGATTGCAATGTGACATATACTATGACATGTGACATGTTAACTCTTATTGTGTGACCAAAGCTATATAGTCTGTGACTTTTGCAGACTCGGTGCAAAATGATTCAGAAACCTGTGTGACTAATGCACTATTCACTGTGACCATCAGATTGCAGATCGACTGCATATGTTACTTGTAGTGACCAAATCAAATCGCGAAAAGAAGGTATGAATTGGGGAACCAAAGGCAGGAGAAACACCAGGAAGAAAGGAACAAGCTCCATCCGGAAAGAAGAAACTATACCGATAAGTTCAAATCAATCTTAGAAGAAGAAACTATGCCGGTAAGTTCAAATCAAACTCGGAAGAAGAAACTATGTCGGTAAGTTCAAATCAAACCGGGAAGAAGAAACTATGCCGGTAAGTTCAAATCAAATCGGGAAGAAGAAACTATGCTGGTGAGTTCAAATCAAACCGGGAAGAATAAACTATGCAGGTAAGTTCAAATCAAACTCGAAACGACATCGTTTCGAGTTAAATGGAATGATGTCGTTTTGGACCAAAAATCTCAATTGTAATAGGAACACGGTTTTACATTTTGCAAAGGAATAATGCGTCTTTACTTCAATTATAACGGATGAAGGAGAGAAAAATGGTGTGAGTTGTTTCAGTGTGAATTTCACTCCCAAATTCTTCTTCTTCTTCTCTATATGTCTCGTCTCTTCTTCATCTCCTTATCTCTTTCTTATTTTTTCTATAATCTGTTTCACTATACACTGCAACCAAAGCACCATTCACTATTCACTTGTATTTATAGTCTGTGACTTTGACAGATTGACTGCAAAGGTTTCATCAACAAATGTTGCTATCTGTGCCTATATGAGCACAAACAATTACCCGTTTCGTTATCTGTCACCTAATATTACATTATGTCACTTGTAGTGTCCCGTGTGACTTGCCTATTGCGTAACTAGTATGAAAAATGACATGTGTGACCAATGCACTATTCATCGTGACCATCAAATTGCAATGTGTGACATATACTATGACACGTGACATGTTAACTCTTGTTGCGTGACCAAAGTTATATAGTCTGTGACTTTTGCAGACTCACTGCAAAATGATTCAGAAACATGTGTGACCAATGCACTATTCACTGTGACCATCAAATTACAATGTGTGACATATACTATGGCATGTAACATGTTACCTATGAACTCTTGTTGTTTGACCAAAGCTATATCATCAAACACAAACCTCATCCAATGAAAATGACACCAAAAAAT